>JACXIM010000077.1:908818-1024006 GCA_014737505.1 Bombus sibiricus | reverse complement strand
GGTGTGCGGCCATGTCGTTCGAAATACCTGAACCATCATCTTCTTGCCATGTATTGTCAATTCCCTCGAGAAAATAATCAACGTATCGAGATGGTTTTATCGAGAATGTCATCAACCCGACACGTTCCCAGTCCATTAGGAGAAAAGGATCGTCTTTGCAGATATCATGCAAATGTGGGTCATCGATGAAGCATTCAGCCCTGCTGGCTTGTTCTGTTTTATTTCAGATCGTTGTACTTACACTTCATACCGATAAACAGCTGGCTTTTCATTTGCATCCTAATTGGGTCAAAACCGCGATATCTTGCTCCATATTAACCAGGTCAGCACCAGTATCCGTTTATTTTTCGCGAATATTCTAATAATAATATGAGCGATATACACGTAACGAAGATTACGCGGCAATATATAAAAATCCATTCTTTTCATTACCTTTTGTTCTTATTCAACGTTCAAAAACACTTTAATTTTAATGCAATATTGATTATCAAAGGGAGAAAAATTGATCCAACATTAAAGTAAAAAGAAATTACGTAAAGCAGTATGTAATTATAAAGATAATACAGAAAATTAGAAATTCGAAATGAAATTTCATCATGCAAGATCCGTCATTAATGTAATAATATAAAGAAAGAGAGCAAGAGAAATATTTTACTTCAATAGAATTATGTTGAAGGTCACCACTTCTAAGAAAACTCTACATCTGGTTTTTTTAGTCTTTGTTATGCCACGAGATTTGCCATATTGCCGTATTTCTAACCGTCGCCCTTGGCACGACAATGTCGCAGCCGAACCGTCACACTCGGCCCAACAAATATACAATTGCTCGATAAAAGGTAAACAGAGCGAGTTCAAAAACCTTTGGATCGGTCTGTTATTTACTACGCATATAAGGTGATACGCGTGATCATGGCGTGATCGGTGTCATGATCCGAGCATTGGTGGGGTCGCCGCCCAGAAAACAGTTGACAGGCAACGTTACCTTCAAGGGTTTTGTTTCAGTTACAGGATAACACTGCTAGCGTGCGGATCTGGACCAGCTCAAATTATTATTTCATACTTGTACTTTCACTTCTGTATTTCAAATATATTTTTCTACCTTATAATTTATCCACGCGTCTCTCTTTATACATCTAATAACCTCAACAAATTAACATACTGTAACATAGTAAACAGTTATCAACTTGCATGCTCCTCGTACTGTCCAATCATTCCGTTTTCGCTCTTAGATCAATGTATATGTATAGTATTCAACGCTGCATTCGTTTCATTATCACACCCACATGAACCAAATTTAATTACTTGTATTATTATTATTGTTCAATAATTTAATATTTAAATAAACTAATGATATATATGTATGTAAGATCGTTTATCACATGATAATTCAGACGATCGATTCTGAAGTCTGAAAATCGAGTTTATTGTGAAAATACTTAAATGAAATACAGAAGTAAATAACAATTAATAATTAACAACAATTAATAACAGTAATAATTAAATAAATAACAAGTTTAGTGCAGTGTCTACCTGAAAATCGAGAATCGATTTTCAACGTCCTCAGCTACCGATCTTTCTCCGTCAATCTTCAATGTTTTAAACAATTACTCTTTCTACTATGATCTTGTCTATCTCTGATATTGCTCTCTGTCCGTCCGTTTGGGAAATGAGCGTCTCTCAAAATGGCTGTACGTCCGTTTGGGAAATGAGCGTCTCTCAAAATGGCTGTCCGTAAAACAAAGAAGGTCGGTCTGCCCGTGAAACAGAGAAAGTCCCTATCGCCCTTGAACTCTCTAGGGAGTTTACATGTATATTGATATCAAAACAATATGTATACGGTCATTTCTGTGTATAAAAGCGCTATAATCTGATTTTTGTAAACAATTCTACGATCTTGCAATAAGTACCCAGTATACTTAGAAATCAGGCCAAGACACTTGAGTTTTTTGATATTTTCGCGAAATTTATATGGATAATAACAGTAGAGAAATGCAAACGATCTCTCCGCCTCATATCTAAAAACGTTCAACCGACGTGACTTGGGCCAAATGCGCTTTTGCTTCGCCGCATTCTACCCCATTCTGTGATCCACACCACCTTGTTCTCTTTTGTCCAATGTTCGTGCACGTGATTTAGATGCATGCTACATAAATTATGAGCAATGTCCACCGTACGAACACGTATAATTACGGCTCGTAAACTTCCTAATTACACCCCAATGGTAAATTAGCGATATTGAAAGTTATTAAGCAACAGGATGAATTAAGAAGAGTAACGTGATAGTATTTAGTTTGATATTGTACACATAAAATTCTTCTATTTGGTTTATCACATCTTAGGGTGGCCTAAAAATATCTAACGTTAGATCTAACATTATTTTCACCTGGAAATATTTACGAAAGGATCAAGATTTTTATAGAGAACTTGAAGCAACATGTGGACTCTGTGTTTATATTTTTTTTATTACATGAAATTACGAAATGGCAGAATGGTGTAACGTTGTCTGACCAACGTTGTTCATATCCAGCAGAATCTTGTTTGCTTGTGGCCAGTGGCAAATGCGATTGGAACGAAAAAAGTGAGAAATTTTTATGCAAACTTGAATAAAGATAGATTATCTACAATATAGCGCGCGATTTTCTTGATATCTCAATCCGTTGAATTTTTATAAATTTTCAAAGTTAAGTTTTCTCAGCGAAGAATAACATTTTGTCTTTAACAAGCCGCTGTTTTTTTATTATTCAAAATTATGGAAAAATCGTACGGTGCATTGTAGCTAATATATTTTTGTTTAAATTGGCACAAAAATGTCTTGCCTTTTACGTTCCAGACATATTTGCCGCTGAGCGCAAGAAAACAAGGTTCCGCTGGATATGAAGTCAGACCACGTTGCACCACTCCGCCATTTCGTAATTTTATGTAATAAAAAAGATATGAACACAGAGTCAAGACGTTGCTTTAAGTTCAATATAAAAATCTTTATTCTTTGCCAAATACTTATAGGCGAAAAAATTCTTAGATTTACTCTACTTTTTTAGGCTTCCAGGGCTGCACACCCTTTTGAAGAACAAGGAGGATATAACTATTTTATGTACTTCTTTTGTGGGACAAGTATGCTCAGAATACAATAAAAGATTACCGCAAACTTAAAAATATCAAAATTGTTAATATAAATAGTGACGAATGAAATGCAAGTAAAAAATATGCATTTTTTAAATCAAATTCTACATTTTATTTCTACCGTATCAAAATGCTGTAATAAATATAATAGCATGCCAATATGATAACGTATAATAATGTAGTCGCCGTATTTCCATAAAGAAGCAGAAAAAAACATTATATTTTTTTTATTACATCAAATTACGAAATGGCAGAATGGTGTAACGTTGTCTTACCGACGTTGTTCATATCCAGCAGAATCTTGTTTGCTTGTGCCCAGCGGCAAATGCGATTGGAACGTAAAAAGTGAGAAAAGAAGAAAAGGAAAGCAGGGATACCATTAGTTTTACAACAGAAAATCATTGACGAAATAAATTAAATTCGTCATGAATTAGTCAATTCTTCAAAAATGAATTCCATCACCATCAGGATTACTGACAGCATAAATTTCACAGTATCCAATGATTCTGCAAATTAAGAATTACCAAGTTCTAACGTTGAGATCCTGAGGATTACTTCTTGAATACTCTTCTACATGTACGTATCTGGTATTTAACTGGACAAGATTTTGTCGCTCTAGTTCTTAACTGTTTTATTTCCGCTAGTTTGTAAACGAAGGAAACTGAGTTTAAAGTTTATGAAATTTAATATGATTGCGTGTAGTTATGACTTGAACGAACTGAATATTTGTTGCTTCCTAAATACCATTTTCATAATATTATTATAAATTCGTATTCTTGACACCAGCCAGACGTACATGGATTGATTAATTATACTTTTTTGAAAAATGCAGTTACAACAGTTAAGAACTAGGACGACGATTTATTCGATGCACGTTAAGGCAGATTACTGTAGGCTCCGTAACATTTTTCACGAATAATTTCCCATGTATGTAATATCAGACCCGGAGGAACTCCCAAAATGTAGTAACAATCCCGCACGAGCCCCCAAGAATGTACTGATATTAGTGATATATTTAAAATAAATGGATTGTACAGGTGTTGATTAGACAGAAGAACGATGATTGTTTAACCTGAACTAGTCACAATAACTCGCTATAATTTAAACAACTCACTCGTTCGTTTGCAACTCTCAAGCGAACCACACTCTCTCGACAACGCTAGCAACACTCTCGACAACGCAACTTGCACTCTCTGATTTCTCGATCCACACTCTCTGACTTCTCATCTAACACTCCGCTAATTTGTCCTTCTCCCGTAGCGTCCTTTTGTCCCTTGTCCTATCCCCACCACGCACGTGCTCCGCAACCGCTCGTGGCCAGAGTCACGTAGGCCCTTTCCACGAAACGATAATAATTGTAATTCGATCGAAAGAAGGACAGACGACATACTTCGGCTTTCTCGCGACTTTGTTTATAGTTCGCTATCTCATTGGCCTGTTCCACGATACTACATGTAGCTGCGTACGTTATTCTCGCCGAAGAACGAAACACACGGGTTTATCAAGAGATACGTTCATCGGGGAAAAGTCGACTGCACGAGCATCGATGCAATTACGTGCAAAACCATTGCCGGAAGAACGCGAATCCGTGTAAAAGCATTTACGCGGTAACGGCAACGAGTAGCGTGTGGTGAACCGCAGACGTTGTTTCTGCAGACGCGTTTGCCGAGCCTCGGATCTACTATAAGTGTAACCTCGTTTAAAACGCTCCAATTCATGGCAAAATGGCTGGCACTGTACTCTCCTGGTCACGTTCCTCTTCTCACGTCAAAAATATGACTGGAATTGAATAGACGAATCAATATAGCAATGATATTTTCCTTGTCTTATTTTTACTTGGCTCTGGAAATAAAGCGGCTTTTTTATGTTTCAGTGATTTTTATGAACTGAAGGCAACTAGGTTCCAACACATTCGATTTGAAATAAAGATAAAAAAATAATACGTATTATGAAAGTAACGAACTATTTTATTACTTTTCATTTTCGAAATAATATGGGGAACTGTCTATAGCAAATATCGAATTCTAGGTAAACTTGTTATGTAAAATAATTGTACCTGTAATAATAGTTAGTACTATTAATAATATAGTTACAATTAATATATTAATAAATATAATGTCGAAATTATGTTACTATTACCTAACATAAAGTTTAATATATGGTAGATAAATATAATTTGTGCAATACGCCAATTAATTAGAAACTGTCTGAATTATAATTATAATATTACGACAAACTATGTTAGAGAAGAGAATGTAATATACAGGGTGTCTCTGAAATTATCCTACAAGCGATCGAACGGTGATTGTACATACAAAAATAAGTCGAAAAAAGAGAATAACATTTTTTCGTTCAAGTCCTTGTTTTCGAGAGAAATAAATTTCGAGTGCTCGTATGCTAATTGTAAGGTTCCAGGCACTCGACTTTTTTCCAGCCCGCGTTGATATTTATAAACATGGACAATGTCATGATTGACTTCCTATCATTACTGTTATTTTATTTCCACAGTGTTCACGTTTAAGATTGGTTTCACAAATAAGGATAAGAGTATTACTTTTTACAAATCATTTTATCAACCTAACAAGTGTTCAAAATGTTGACCGCGTTGCTGCATATATAGCTCTGCTCGTATAATAAAATTATTACTAACACAAGGAGAAAGATCTTCAAACTGATTTTTCTCGAAAAAACTTCTTTTTCGACTTATTTCTACGTGTAAAATCACCAATGGACCGTTTGTACCATGATTTCGGTGACATTTTGTCTAAACATTTACCGAATGTCCAGCTGGACAAATTGTAAAAAATTAAATAATAAAAAAAAAATCTGTCTGAACATTTGAAGAGACGAAGCCTCGAACACCATTGCTTTTTCAATTAGTTGAACAATAATTTACTGTCTTTTATAACAATATTACGTAATTAGTAAACGAGACATCTAATTTCGTCACCTGAAATTACTTGTAAGTGGTTTCTGTATACATAGAAAAAATATTTCAATAAATGCTGCTTGGTATCAAGAGAGATATATATCGTTTTAATTAATTGGTCCGTACGTCCGTCTACGAGTTATTTATATTTAAAGAAGTATAATTTTCAACTTATAATTTTATAATTTTCTTTATAATTTTATAATTTTCTTATAATTTTATAATTACTCAACTTTATAATTTTCAATTTATAAAAGCACTTGGTTTCAAAATACGAAATGAGCGTATGTATAAAAATACAATTTCACACACTATTTCTTCTTTATTTTCACATTCGAGGATTTTTTTTTTATCTACAGGTTTGCAGCCATATTTTTTTTAACTATATTTTCAGATCTCATTCGCATCAGGCAACCGATAAGAGAAGAACAAATGGGAAATCTCACGGTCCATAAACCACATACTAAATTGCGCTGCTCTTCGGGGTCTTATCGACCCTCTGGACCCCTAGAATTGTTTGACACGATGCTTGAAGAGGCTTATCGTAAATAGATACAAAGGACGACAGCGATCGATGTTGTTCCGCAAATGCACACATCGACGATCGATGGGTGGGGTGCGCGTTCAAGCATTATGATAAATCATAAATGATATCCTTTTAAGATATATTCCATCAGTATCGGTTATTTCAGTAACACCAAGGCGAAAGTATATAATTTTTTCTTTTTGTAAAAAAAAAGTTGTTTGAAATATCAAGCAATTTTTTAGATATTATGTAAATTTGTATATTTTGTAAAATACATTTCCTATGTAACGTAAGTGTAGAAACAATTGAGTCATTACGTTTCTGGCATGAAATACAAGCTATGAAATTAAATAATTAACAACGATTTTTATTTTCTTTGATATTACAATTACATTACAATTCTTTGATATTAGGTTCGATTAATGTAATATAAAATATTAAGTTTGTATATTTTAGCAGCATGGATTTTGCTTTTCATATTTTTACGATAATTACTTCATTTCATTGTTTGTATCTCGCGTTAAAAGCTCAATTGTTCAATATCTATTTTATTAGAAAATTTACATTCCACAAACTATTTTCTGTTTTATACGTCGTGCAGTTTCTTTACAGTTATCAATATACATTTTATATGTATTTGCGTTGCAGGAGCATATAAATTGTTTCTTACAAAAAGTGTGTCTAAGAGAAATATTTTAAACTAAAAAGTGTACTTTGAATTGTCTGTAAAACTTTGTATGTGTAGCCCTGCGTGTTAAATAATTTCTATAAATTATATAATTATATAGTATAATTATATCGTAATAATTTGTAAATATATAAAATGACATTTTTGTTAGAAAATTCACACAATGCCCGACATCATCGAGCCAATAGCCACATAATTTTCGGAATTCAGTCATTATATCCGTGGCCATTAGGCATGATACTGGTATCAACGATAACTACCTGTCGTGCTCAGCTACAGCTTATGCAAATTCACATTAACCGTTGTCCTCTAGTTCCTGCAATTATATCAATTTTAAATGCAATTTAAAATATTCGAGACAACAAAGAATTTCTATCGACTCGTATTTTATCCTCGATCGATCTTCCTATATCGAATAAATATATTTCTTTATCGAATCAGTTTTTCCTTCACTTTTTTATCTCTTAACGTTTATTCACGCTACGTTTCGATAGAGTTCAGACAGCGTCTCTCCGGTCACGTTCGTGCTTTCAAGTACCTCAAAAATGTAAACGATGGTCGAGAGTTGCGTATTCCAAAGCAATCTACAAAGCAATTGGCAATCCGTTGTGCGCTCGCGGATGAACTTTTCCATCGTTCTGAGTCCGATAACCGAGAGAAACGGCCCTTGTTTTTCTCGGTTGGTATACAGCCAACTCGTGGCGACGTTAATTATTTAAGACATCCGCGGCGCTGGAAAATTATCTGCTGGATAGATTCTTGAAATCCACTAGCGCGAGACAAAAGATAAAAGGTATCACGTGTATCGGAAAAATCTGCGATGAATTATTATCGTGCACAGCCATAAAGCGTGGTTACCGTGACCGAGCCGATTTCCACATAGAAGGTTATAAAAAAGAAACGTTATGCAAATGCCCGATGTAATTTTTCTTGCGAAATAAAACGATCTTTCTGTGTTGAAAATTGTCTTGTTAATTGGAAACAGTAGTACTTTTAGTTACTATTATTTATAAAATCCTGGCATTTTATTCAAAATGATTTACTTATCTATTTAAAAAGATGATAAAACGTATGAAACAATGAATGGAAATTTCAGCAACTTTACTCAAATTTAGTATTTTATTATGTCCCTGTACTGTAATTTAATTTCACATTAATTGATTAATTTATTTTACATAATATGTTTGCTTCTAATTATTGAATCTTCTCATCTGTTTAAACTTACAATCAGTGGGAATCTGAATGAACAGCAAATAGCCTGTAACTTATGGCATCGTTGTCCAGCTGATGCACTCGTATAGTATCTATAATCCAGTAATTATCTAATACTCTAGTAATGATACGTAAAATGAACCGTAAATAGGAATAAATACATTTCGTGTATTTTGATTCACGTGATAATGGGAATGGAGAAAATATGAGCGTCTATGGTTAAGGTTACCATAATATTCATTACGATCATATAGTATTTAACACTAGAACTACCGATCGTTAACACGAAGCTATTTCTACCAAAACCAGTCAAAATGACTGGTCTTTAAAAAATACGTAATAATAGAATATTTTTATATTTATTGATTTATTATTTTCTTACAGAAGCAATTCAATGTTATGTAGTAGATTTTTGGTATTATTAATCCATCTGGGACCATGATCCCTAAACGAGGCTTGACAAATTTATAAAATTGTGGAACCAGTCATTTTGACTGATGTAGTATTTCTAGCAATCTAGCGATCGATCCGGAATTTTCCTGATAACTGATATCGTCATATCGAATGATACGCAGTAAAAATTTGAAAAACGTGTGGGAAGTTGTACAAAACGAGGAAACTGGTTAATTGGGGTCCGATAAACAGATTGCAGGACCCTCTTACACTTTAACAAGTACCAGTCATTTTGATTGGTATTGGTATAAGTAGTCTTGATACAAAATTATTTTCTGTTTGAATATATAAAAAAACAAAATAAAAGTCATTATATTATTCTTTTAGTCATCGTTGCAAAAGTCATTACATCATTGTGGAAAAAATATAACATGAAGTAGGAATTTTAAAATAAAATTGTAAAATCAGTCAATTTGACTGGTGTGGTAGTTCTAGTGTTAAATATCAAAAATTGGTGCAATTATTTCAACTATTAAAACAGTAAGATATTTTAACGAAATTTTGTCGAGAATAATAACCAACTGGTAATTATTAATCAAATTAATAATTGAAATAGTTTGCCGATACCAAGATATAATAGCATATAAAATAACTTTAATAACGAAAATTTAAAGCATTGGCATATTTATCAAACACAGTTTACGTTAGGATCATTCATTTAATACTTCAATTTTATTACGTTCAAAATTTCGAATTTCCATGATGCATGGAACGAAGCGCGCAACTATTGCATTCATATTAATATGCACCTAACGATGCTGGGAATTGATATGTTCAATTTATTCACATCGATATATGATATATCGATGTACCAATATTCATACGACGATTGATATATTAAAATATTTTCTATAATTAATTCCTAAATAATATTCACGATATGAAAATGTGCCGCGCGTAAACAATTATTTTGAAAATTATGCGCGAGTAAATATTTTATAGACACAGTTGATACAATCGCCTATGATATAATATAAACATGAATATGGTATGCAACGTAACATAATATAAAATTTATGCACGAATATTTTCTACCAATTAAGCAGCTGTAAGTAATATTTTTTTGATATAATATTTCTTGAATCGTATTTGAGATTCAGAACAAATGCAGGTAAACTGTCTGCGTACGTCTATTTAAAAGAAATAAGAACAACACGTTAGATCCAAAAATACAAGTCTTTTAAGAAGAGTTGATAAACTGACGAAGCTTTATGAAAGATACAATTGAAGATTTCTCTAAGTGTCAAACATCAACAATTTTTTAGGAGTGAGAGAAAGCTTCTCTGACTTAAAATTATTTTCGAAATTTCATTTGTTTCGATTATCATGAGATCTTAAGCGTACAATAATCCAAATGCATCACGAAATTTTCTATTTTTTGTACTAATATATCCGTCAGAAAAAGAATTGTTTTTCTAGAAAAGCCTGTATGTGCCTCTTAGTCGTAGAGAATACTGAATGTGTCATTCGTTTAAATTTACAAGCATTGTAGCAATCCTGTTTGTCCTTAAGTAACTTCTATAAAAATGGAAGATACGTTTCTTCAAGATGCTTTTTTATTCTTATTACAAAAATATATTTTGTAACGTCTCGAGTAAGAATTGTTATAAAGCTGGTGATATTTAGTGTCGAACGTGTCTACTGCTTAAATGCATTTACATCGTGTTATACAGATGCAATGTTGAGCTATTAGTAATTACTTACAAATGGAAACTGCTCTTAATTTCTATAATACGATATTCCCATAAAGACAACATTTTTTCATTTTTGTACTTACAGTGTGGTCTACAGGAAATCTTCAATCATTAAAACAAGCAATATTTTAATACCTTGGATACTGTACAATACTATGATGACAAACCTATGTATGTACTTTTAATATCAAATATGCAGAAACAATATAATTTTGTCAATGTGAAATTTCACGAACAACGTAGTGAATGTCAAAATTGTTTACCTGCAAAAACTAGAATATATAAATTATATTCCTGCTTTATATGCTTCCCAATAGTGTTCACGTTTATATAAATCTGCATCGTCGATGAAACTATGATCAATCGCGGGCATTGCTCGAGAAACAATACAACATTTCTATATCTGCACCGTGTTTTTAATTCATTCTCCCCTTGTTGAGGAATCACGCGTGAAACCAATTACTCGCTGCTTAAAATTCATGGGGCAGAGAGATTAAAATTTATGCGTGAGCCGCGATCATTCCGCATCAAGCGAGAACTTTATGACGGGACTTCGAATCACCGTTCTTTCATTACGTTTCAGCTGGCTGTGCAACCCTTTCGGGCCAGTTCACCGACACAAGATCGACCCTCATTATTTAGCAACGTGGCGCAATATTGGATAGCTTTGTGGCAAAATCATTTAACGCTTGCCCGGCTCTATCCTCGACCAGTGTAAACAATACTCGACGATTCGCATTGCAATCTACGGAACAAAGGACGGCAGATTCCTGGTGCGCTTTTATTGCGAGTCCGCTGGACGATTCGCCATCGACCATGAACGAACCGCCCTCTTACCATTTCTATTTCGTGTTTCGTCATTGTGCCTTCGCTTTTTGATGTTAAACATTCTCTCTACTCCATTATACGAAGGTGTTTTATGCAGAATTATTTTATCCACCTTTCGTGCAAGTGTATGAGTGTTTTCAAACAGTGTGACGTGACTACAAATATTCAAAGGTTCACGATGTACGAGAGGGTCGTGCAATACCCCATCGACATACATAACCGTGCAAAATTAGTTTCCACTTTTTTCACCAGATATTAGTACTTTTATATGAGTGAACAAACGAATATAAACAACTCTGCGTGACATATTTTCGAGTCATATCGTTCATTCCATTGTTTTCGCTGTTCTGACGCGTTAAACGTACATGTTCATATTGCGAGTTATTTTCTAGAGTTGATATTTTGATTCTCAGGTAAGTAGATGATTTTTTCCTCATTGTGTATACTATATCTAGTCTGTTAAGTGTAATTATCAGCTCTTTGTATACTATTTGTATATTGTATATATTAGACATTAATTATATACGCTATATTATATTTTATTATATACATCTGTAAGTTCAATCTGTTGGCGACTGAAATTAAATTAGAAGATGTTCATTTACCTTATGCCGCAGAAAAACGTTGGAAATTGCAAAGCAGAAAAAAGGGAAATAGAGGAGAACATGAATGCGTCTGTGAAGCTACTGCTCGAAAGTAAAACGTGAAGGCTGGCCACGTGTCGAATGCGCAGACCAAGAAAATATTAATTATTTTATTTGTGATGTATGTAAAAATAAATTTGAGTAAAAATGTGTATCCTAACATCTAAATGTCTTTCTTCTTTAACATTATTAATCATTTAGACCTGTTAATTAAATAATTGGTCGATACTGGACGACAATTCTTTTTACAAATTACAACATTTCTGCTCTTGCAAATTGTCAATTTTTATTATTGGCTTTCACGTAATTGATTTCCCTCCTTTTGTTGATTCCATTTGTATGACAAACTCGTTTTTTAGAACTCGGTTTTGCCCAAGATATAACAAAAAAGAGCGGTAGTGCACAACTCTTCCCTATAGCTACACGAAATCGATTTGATCGCATACTTATTTCTGCTTTTATTAATATATATATATTTTTTTATGGAATTTTTATTTCCATTTTATCAACTTTCGAAAGAGCAAGATCTGTGTAATTTTTTTTTTAGACTTATGATATCAAATATAAAAAAATTAATACGTCAACTTCAAGTTACATAGCTTCAACTTTTAATACAGCATTTTTTCGAAAAAAATAAAATAACTAGTAACGCAAGTGTGTATTTTATTTCAGTGGATTTTAAATTATAGCGAAATTGGAGTTATACAAACTGAAGAAGAAATGGAGTTATTGACAAAATTTAAAGATATGTTATATTTTATACTATCCAGTATCTCTGTTATTATCATGAAAGTTGTTTAATAAAACTAATCGTTGTTTCTAAAAAAAAAAAAAGCGGAACGTTGTACGCGTATCGGTGATTAACCAAGTTCGTAACGTGAATAGTTACATCTGCTATTTGTGAAGTTACTGTATGATGAAAAAAGATGTTAGTAGATTATAATTCGGGAAAACGAACCGTAGGAACTAATTAGGATCTCGTCGTCGCCTGTTCAATACCAGTTACCTTGCTATAATCCTGCCCCTGGAATTAACGACCTTAGCACATGGCCTGCAGTTCTCGGATATACAGACACTGCTAAGGCACTGTTAATTGCCGGAAATATCGTATTAAAACGTACTGAAGAGCGTAAATTAGCAAGTCACTGAAAGTCAACAGTAACACTGCTGTTATGCATATTGTACTTAGGAATTATTCGACGCATCTCACGTCCACTTGGACGCGTTTCTTAAGAAAAATTATTTCTATAGTTTCACTACTTAAGTGGTAAACTAAGAACTTAAAGAATATTCGTAATAAATAGCTACAGACTTAACCATTACATTTTCAAATTGTAAAAGAACGCTATGCTTAAGGTGTATACTATTCTCTTGCCTTTTAAAGCTATATTTTATGAATAGATAAATATTTATTTATTTATTTATTATATATAAAATTGAATAAAATTAATGTGAGAGAAAACGAAGACTATTCGCAGAAATGTAATTTTTCATACATTAAATTCACCTAAGTTTTTAAATATGTTACATATGTATATATTTCAATGTTGCAAACGTGTGTCACGGGGTAAATTTGACTCATTATGCGATAAGATAGCTAATCCCAAGCGCCTTATCATGAGTGACCGCCAGGGTAACATCCAGTCACTCTAAACGTATGATACATCCGTACGACCAAAGTCTTTCTCCCACTCCAACAAATAAAAGAATATAAATACTCCTCCCAAAATCATCCTAGTCAGTCTGCAGTCTGCATAAGTCCATGTTCCACTGCAGAACCGCGAACATCATAAAAAGTTTACCATTAATCATTGTATAAGTGTGTGGAAATAAAGAGCTCGATCTCCTGTTTTGAGATCGACATTTTTTCTGTCATTTTGTTGAATTATTACTTGTCTTCTATTTTAGTATTTTAGTCTTCATGCTTATTTTATTTTTCTTTTATTTTTGTTTTATTCCTCTTTTATCGCTATTCCACGGTTCGCCAAAAAGGATTACTTTATTTTTACGTTCTTTCATGATGTTAAACGAGGGCAGAATAAAAGACTTCGTAGATAAAAAAGCAACGTAATGCCAATAATGCATTAGCTTCTGTGCGCATTATGGTGTATCTAGAAAAGTATAAACCTGTAGGCAATCTCTATAGCAACGATTTTACAGTATACCATAATCTCGTCTAGTTTCCTGCTCATAAGTGTGGTCAAGGGACTGTGAACATTGTTGGGTAGCATTACTTTCGCTTTATGACTTCGCAATGAATAGACTTATGAGCTTTCACGGCTCTCACGGTAAACACTTCCGCGAAAATGTTATTCTCCGTCATGTTTATTAATTGTCTTTTTAGGTACGCTGTGATTAAATGATAATTGTTTTTAAATACTCGGTAATTAAACGATTGGAAAAATATTTGTATCCTCTAGAAACCACACGAAAAGATTCATCTTAAATCGAATAATACATAATCCTTCTTTCGCTTGGTTATTTTACGTGTGAATATTAAGTTTAGGAGATTAGAAATTAAACAATTCAACTTTAAGTAATTCAACTTTCTTAATAAAATAGATTGCATAAAAATCGTGAATATATTTTATTCCTTACTATAGTACGTCGTAATTACATTCTAGTATTTTGTTCCTTGAAACGTAACTAGTGCAAACGAATGTTTTAGCACTGCAAAGTTCTGCTGTAATCTATAGCACGTCCAACTGTGCAGAATGTACGAAAAAGCGAAGCTTGACAATTTTAAGTCGTTCACCCTCCTCTTATCTTACCGCAGTTGACCTGTTTACCTAGTTACACAATCGCCTTACCTCTAGCGCAAGCTCCCTTTTTATTTTTATCAGATTGATCGACACGAGTTCGCTGGTTTTAACAAATTTATACAAATATTATGATATCTATAAACGTTCAGACGTTTATGATACATTCGTAAATTGTTCAATTTTTAGTAACTTTATGTACAAGCACTTGCACGTTTCTAACGAATACTTTTTTGCATAACTTTGCTGTTTTGTAAAAATTTCTCTGCTTTTTTGTATAAAAAAATTATTCAACTTAGCACTTTATGTGTTAAGTATCGATAAAATGATATCTTTTGTATCGTTTCTACAACCATAAATGTCGATGCTATATTAATCTTGGATTTGTTACATCGAACGATCTTTCATTTATCTGCATTTTTAGATCGATAAAATAGAAGAAAACGTACAACTATCGTCAGCACGAAACATTAAACTTTCGTCAGGGGAGATATAATAAGGAAACGTACATATCAATGGCCAATAAAAAAAATATTAACACTGAAACCGAATTAACCACCATTCGTGACAAGAGCAATCGCTTTAGAATTCCATTGATGGCGACAAAAGTCAATTTTAAAAGTCGTTTCAAACCATTTCGGTTCTCGTCCATCCAGAACGGGAGGTGACAAAAAAAAAAAAAAAAGAAAAAAAGACTGCGACCGATATTTCCGCATAGACACGAGGCCAATCAAGTTTCGTCATTTTCATCGTTCAACTTCGACCTTGTAATCGAGTTTCCCTTCGACATTTACATAGAAAACTCGCGCTACACGAGAGAAGGAAAAAAGAAAAAAAGGAGCCAGGTTTTCAGCTAGCGAGAAACTTTCTAAATGTCATTGGCTCGCGGTTCGTTGAACGAAGGACAGGATCCACGTGGGTGAAGCAAATTCGAATCGTTCTCACTTGCCGATTCGACAGTCGTTTGCCCTTCGCTTGGGTAAATATGAAGTCGATACAGCATCAGCGTCCACGCAGCTCGATCTCTAACCCTCGATCTCGCCGACAGGCCGATTCCTTTCTGCCTGATGCCGTTCGTGTCCTCTGAAACTCGCTGCGCCGGGCCCGGAATTAGTTGGAAAGTCGAGAGAGCTACGATCGGAACGTGCCTGAAATAGGCAAGTCGATCCATATTCTTTCCGTGTTCGCCTTTTTCATTTATACGGATCCAGAGCCGGACCGGGTCTGCATAAACGCGGTGAAATTTATGGGCAAAATGCATCGAATCGTTCGGTCGAGATAGTCCAGGGGCAAATCCTTTTTCCTCGCGTTTCTGGCCTCCATGCGCGCCACCAAATTCCCTCGAACGATAATTAATTATATACGCGAACACCGGCACACGCGTTCATCCTTATTGGATTCCACTTTCCAAATGGACTTTGCAACTGGTCTCGTCACTCCCCTGCGCAGAGAATTCGTGATTTATTCCCCTGTCGGTAGAACGAACGCTTCTTCCCCCCTGTCTCCTCTTTTTTTTCTCTCTTTTTCACTGGCAATTCGTTCGTCGTTTTACCCTTCATCAAGATAGCAGCAACTATAGTTCCCTCTCTGTCTCTCTTTTTGATTCGCTCGTTCGCTGCGGCGTGCAGGTTATTGTTTTTATATCGGACGTTCGATGATTCCAGCGCTTTACAATTTTTCCGGTAAAATTAATTGGTTTCCCTGTTTCATGAATTTCCAGGGCTTCTGGGAGGATCGATCTTTGCCAGCTGAATGTCAACATCGTGTTGTGCGAAGTAATGGGTCTCATGGAAATGTACGAAACGCGTATAATAGGAAAATCGTGGGGAAAGAACGAAGTAAGTACGCTTTTATAGTATCTTTTGTTTCTAATATCGTGCGGTGATTGAAAAGGAATATTTTAACGCAACATAGATAAAAAGAAAGAGGAACTGTCAGGTCCGAAGATATAGTTGGCGTAGTTTCATAGATACAAAGATATATGGAACTTTTATTAAAACAAACTGTTCAAGAAATATTAGACAGACATTTTAACATCTCGACGAGTAATACTTTTAAAACCATGGAAAATATAGGTCCATTTTATTTCAATATAAAGTACATAAAAAGATATAGTTGACGAGGTTTCGTAGACGCAGAGATACTTCGATCTGTTAAAACAAACGATATTGCACCTTTAACATTTTAACATCTTCACGAGGATTATTTTTAAGATCATAAAAAGCGTAGATTTAACACGTTCGTCGCCACGTCGCNACATATCCATGCGACGGGTATACTTCCGTGGGGGCCCCGTCACCAAAGTATGGTGACGCTCTTCTTGTTCGAGTTAATTAAATATACGATATTATATATAGGATATAGAACATAAAAATATTAAAAACACATTATACCATACTTTTTATTAATTTATATTCTGGATAATATATTACATTATTCTATATCGCATGGTATTCGTTAAAACATTCCAAACACATTTGGGGTGATTTTGGACACTTCGAACAATAGTAGACTCCGTCATCACTACTATCCTCACTTTCAAATATATTTTCACGCTGTTTACTGAACATTTTGAGGATAAAAAAATCACTGATGTACGTCTCACAAGTATGCTTCTCGACTAAATGAAAAATCTGAGATATCTGCCATAAGATCCTTCGGAATACTCTAGCTGGAAAGCTTATCGCTTTCTCCATTTCAGAAATAATCTTTTCTGTACAATGAATCGAAAGCGATAAACAATGAATAGAAGGCGATAAACAATAAACGAAGGCGATAAACAATGACTTCCAGCTTGTCGCCCTATTTACGTTCTGCGTACCGGCGGTCGGATTTGGGCCCCGCAGGAAATTTAGCCGAATTACGCTGGGCGACGAACGTGTTAACTTCGAAATTGAATAATTTGGGTACAATGAATTAATTTGCAACATTCTAAAAGCTACTTCTCTATGACTTTTTTATCGTGTACTTCTGCTGTAATCTTCACATGCAGAACTGTATGAAATACTCAAAGTAGGAGTCTTCGTTACAATGTGTAATGGGTGAAATAAACCTCTGCTTAAGTTCCATTTCATTAGCCGCGTTCATAAAAATACAAATTTGCATGGGAATCTTTAGTCCAGAGGTAACGTAATGGAAGAAAGTTGTTAAGCAAATATTGGGTTGCCCGTAAAGTTTGTAGCGAGATTGAAAAAAAAAGAAAAAAAGAAAAAAAATGTAAGGTCAACGTCTTTCATAGTATCATTTTCTTGAATAATGTATGTCCCTTTCGGTGGTTTCCTGCTATCTTTTAAAGTCTTAAGAGCTCGCGTAATCGCTTCCTCGGAGAATGTTTCGACTTTTACAGAAACGAATTCTTCCGACAAGTTTTTGCAGACTTTTGGTGTATACAATTTTTCATCATTAAAGAAAGGTTTATAAATAGCAGAATAAACGAATATCAGAACAGAATGGATGAGATACGACGTTTCTAAGAATTCAGCATGGTGTTTGTTATTGCGTTGTTAAAATACGATAAATAAATAAATTGGTATTTTTTTCATTTTAATATTCAGCTGCGGTATTTGTACGAATTCGACATTTTATTACTCTACGGGAAATTGTAACGAACAATGTGCTTATTTACGCAGATTCATATTTTTGTTAAAATAGATAAGGGAACACCTAAATAGAAATTTGTTTTGCCTACTAAAGATTACAACAAATGTTAACCTTTTTCAATTTCTCATAAATATACAAAAATTCGCAGTTTACTAACGAGTAATTCGTATTAAATTTCATTTTTTTAAAGCGTTTATTATCGAAATACTTTATACTGATATATACACAGTTGAATAATTACTGCAACGCTTAAACAATTTACAAAAAATTTGTTATCAATTTTTAACGCAGTATAAGCAGTTATACTTATTCAATTTTATCGAATATACCGAGAACTATACTGTCGATTGTCAAAGATGCTACAAACCTTTCGAACAACTTAATGGCATTTGCTGCCATCAAAGTATTTAATTGATATCTAAAATTGCTATGTAAAATTTCTGGATAAATCGAGAACTGGCATCTTCAATATTAATACACCGAGTATATGCGAAGGAGAACATCTTAATATTGGAATCGCTGTTTGTGATAAGTTCATCTTATCAGAATAATGTTTTATAATCACAGGCACGTCTGAACTTATTGTTAGTAGCCAGCGTAAATTGAACTGCTATAGTTAGTAGACAGCATAGATCGAATTACTATGGTTAATAGTCAGTATCGCTTGTGGCTGTCTGGCACAAAATACGAGGACCTATGTTTTCTATTGATTAGTAGATTAGTGTTATATAAATTTAAAACAAATGTACGTGTAAATGTTTGTTATATTTTTGGCACACGCATCGCGAGTGAACGTAATATGTCGATGTTGGTTTATCAAATTTCGTGATGGCAGTTTCAGAAATAATTGACAAGCCGTCATCGTTTACGCATAAAGTTTCTAAAGAAATTATTAATAAAAACCTTCAGTGAACACGTCTTGGAATATAAAAAAATACTTTTGTTGGTTTATCAAATTTCGCGATGGCAGTTTCAGAAATAATTGACAAGCCGTCATCGTTTACGCATAAAGTTTCTAAAGGAATTATTAATAAAAACCTTCAGTGAACACGTCTTGGAATATAAAAAAATACTTTTGTTGGTTTATCAAATTTCGCGATGGCAGTTTCAGAAATAATTGACAAGCCGTCATCGTTTACGCATAAAGTTTCTAAAGAAATTATTAATAAAAACCTTCAGTGAACACGTCTTATAACACGAAAATAAAAAAATATTTAGTACAAGTAAAGCAGAGTTTTCGAACATTGATAGAAAGCTAGAATAATTTCATACCGAAATGTATAGGTATAATATCATAATGAATCGAGTTACTGCTTTATCCATGGAATCGAGATTCTACCGAGCTAATCTGATTAATCTAATAAATAATTCTAATTTATGATCTATTGATTCCATGAGAAGATACTGCTTCTAGTCGGTACATAATTCGTTAGTAGTTTATTTATACATTTACATAACGTTTATAACAACGTGCTATTAAATATTTAAGAAGGTGATCTATAAATCAATAAAATAAGATTTTGTCTGAACCTCCAGTTTGATGCAAGAAATTAGTTAAAAGCGTGCCGTGGATGAAATTTATAATACGATTATTACGTAGAACCTTCGTTCATAGTTAGACTGTTTTACAAAAGTGCAACACAACTTGATACGAGGATTGCATTTAATATTTATAATTCAAACTTAAGAAATAACATTTTATATTTAATAACAGGTAGTTGGCACGCTGTAACACGAAGAATTTCCGAAAGCAAATTATTTTTAATGTTTCGAATATTTTTAATATCAATAGAAAATGCGTAAAATTTACTTAAAGACAAACTACGTTAAAAGTAGTAGCTACGAGGACGTCGTAATACTTTCTGAAACCACTTAGTCAACCAGTCAATTACGAATAGATTATTATTCATAATAAGAATCGGGCGTAATTCAGTTTTCAAAGATTAACTTCGAAAGAGTCAACTTTTGAACAGTGTTCAATTAGCTTGGCGATATTCGAAGCATCTTTTCCTCCTTTAAATTAACTAAGCTCATTTTACATAGTTTCGAACAATAAATAATTCAGAAATACGTTTTATATCCTTCGTCGTTTATTAAAACAAAATATATAACAAATTAATTTTCAACCAATTTATTTTTAAACGATAATTATTCAACTATTTTCAAGGATAAATGAGTACTGCACAATAGTATACTGTATCTCAATACGTATGTTAAATTGCTAATGATTCCTTCTCCTTTCTTTTTGTAGAAGCTTGATCATCTTGTATAACTTTTAAAATGACAGTGAAAAACACATCGTATTGATCTTCGTGGAAAATTCTACTTTTCGTTTTTCGTTATTTGCTATGTATCATTGCTCATCGTCGCGAACAATTTCTAAATTCGTTCATTCTAATTTTACACGCTAACGTTGTTACAAATTAACGCAATGAAATTAAACTGAAATAATGAATAATAAAAAACATATTTTAACGCTTGAAAAGAAAAAAGAAAAAAGAAAAAGATTTCCATGTCCACGTACAACGACTACTATAATTAGTACAGTTTATGCTTTCTTCAGCGTTAAATTAATATCCAAGAGTGAAGTTTAAAGCGAAATACAGCTTCAGTCGACTATTTATAAAATTGGTGCTCTCTAACACCGTATTTTACGTGTTTAATATAACGGGTGACACATGACGTTTGTACCGTTTACAAGAAAACCGTAAAGACGTTCTAACAAATTGAGTACAATTACTCTTTTGTGTAATTGTACGTACTACTATGCTTTTGTAGAGTCTATAGTAAGTATGTAGGTCGAGTTAGTAGTCGTATGATACGTAGGTCAAACTTGTGCCAATTAGTTGATCTTATTGGTGACTTGTGTCACTTCCCTTGGAACGTGCTTCAAATAATACACCCCCGAGTTAAAGCTAATTTCAAACTACGTATACTGTTTGGTCGATGCTTAATTGCAAATGTTCATATTTTTGCCACTGTAACAGAAGTTTCTCAGATTGTTTGTTACTTCGCTTATTAAACCGCTATCTCATAAGAATGAACCTAATGTAGCTATTTCGTTTAATGATATACATTTAAAGAATTAAAGAAATGTTCATATTTTCGTCACTGCTACAGAAGTTTCTCAGATTATTTGTTACTTCGCTTATTAAACCGCTATCTCATAAGAATGAACCTAATGTAGCTATTTCGTTTTTAAACAGTTAAAAAAATGTCCATATTTTTGCTATTACTACACACTTTTCTTAGATCACTTGTTACTTCATACATCAAACCGCTGTTTTATACAAACGGATCTAATGTAGCTATTTTTTTCAATACAATTTATATAGTTATAATATACAATTTAAATAGAGTAAGTGTTTCGCAACAACTCGTTACGAATCGTTCACAGAGTTTCCTAAATTTTTTTTATTATTATTATTTAATTTGTACTTTACAATTTGTCCAGCTGGACATTTGGTAAATTTTTCTAATTTAATTGCTAAATATTCTAAGATCCTTAATAGATGCACCTTGGTGTGCTACCAACGAAACAATACATCACGACCTTAAGATACCTACAGTTAAAGAAGAAATATCCAAATTCAGTAATAGATATAACATAAGAATTAACAACCACGAAAACCCACTTGTTACTCACTTACTTGACACAACGGATCAGATCCGCAGGCTAAAAAGACATTACCCTCTAGATTTAAACATTAGATTCAGCTAGAACCAAACATACGATAATCATTTATTATTCACGTTATAGTACCACGCCAGAACAATTTACTTATAATTCTCAATGAGAATTGATTGTAAACTACTTCCAAATAAAGAAAAAAAAAATTGCTAAATAACATGTGGATGGCTACCCCTAGCGGGATATCATCTTCGAGTTTGTCTATTTTATTTCTTTAGTGAGGTCAGTTAGGTGTTTTCTCTTTAGTCTTCTTTCTATGATAGTTTTGCTGGCTTCAGCAGCCACCTGGTTTGGATGTGTTGCCGTTCTTCCCTTGTATTTTTCTGCGTGCCTGCCGATTTCTTCTTTGACCGTTGGTATTTTTAAGTCTTTGCGTATATCCTCGTTTCTGACATACCATGGGGCGTTCACTATTGTTCTCAGTATCTTCGATTGTAGCGGCTCTAGTTTATTTATGTGGCTCATTCCTGCTGTCCCCATAGTGGTATTCCGTACGTCCAAATTGGTTTTATTATCGTTTTGTAGATTTTTAATTTATTTTCTATGCTGAGTTTAGAGTTCCGACTAGTTAGCCAGTACTTCTGTCTTCTTTTTATCCGTGTTTTGTCTATAATTGATTCAGTATGTTGTTTCCATGGAAGTTGTGTGTCTAAGTGGAGTCCTAGGTATTTAACTTGCCTCGTTTGTGTTATGTGCATGCCATTCAATTGAATATTTAGTGGTTTCCGTTTTCTTAGTGCAAAAGTTTTCTAAATTGACCGTAGAACTAACAATGACATAATATCTTATTCTGGTGTACTATATTTCACAGGTTCCCCTCCTCTCAGTTATCTTCTTATCATTATATTTATCCAATTCCGACATAGAATTGCCCGTAGGAAACTAAATTTACGAAGCTTCAAGCTTATCAACGCGTTCAACTGTAAAATCCGTGAAAGCAGTTTTCTCTGGTCCTTGGAAAACCACGCGGTGCAAAGCATATTTCTACTGCTCTGCTGGAAAACGGATGATCGTGCATGAAGTGGACGTTATTAGTAGCTCTTCCAAGCGTAAAACCGTTCCACGAAGTCGCAAACATGGCAATTAATCCCGCGGGGAGTCGGCGTTTCGCAGAACGGAACCGCGGGCCAATTTCGACCCATCTATCCGTGCGGACCAATCGGCATTGATTTAATTCAGCCAAATAGGCCGGCGCACAGACATTTGGCCCGCATTGCGCGCGCTCACGCTAATTCACGAATGTGCGTAATAGCCGTCTGCATTAGATCGCTTCCGATAGCCCTTTGCCACCCCTTTGTCGTTTCACGCTTCAAAGTCATCGTTCGATAGAGCGGCGTGTTCCAACTTAATTATGCGACTGTCCGAACGACTTAATGGTTCGCTTGGTGGAAGAATTTTACGTCTTCCTCTTCCTCGTGACAAGTGCTGCGATGGTTAATCCGATCATTAGTTTTTTCTCTACTTAAAAAAAAAAAAAAAAAAAAAAAAGAAAAAAATCGCATCAACTTGTAGGGATCATTACCAACCGCATTGTATATGCGTTAGGTCGTGCTATAAATAATGCAGTCGTGGGTTTTCATATAGCAGATGAAAATAAAGCATTACGTGTTGACGATCGATGAATGATGCGAATGAATGACGACGCGTTTGTCCAATATCTATCAACGATTTTGAAACACGTTTCACGTTTCCACCGTGAAGCTTCGTACAGATGAGTTAAGTTATTAGATTCCAAGCAATTTAATCTCATGTAACTTGCAACCATTTCACCAACGTGGAATCGTTGTTTATTTGACCCGAGATAACCTATCGAAATTCCACGTTTATGTTTGTTAGTCAAGTCGCTTGACTGCAAACGATTTACTTTATTAAGGGGGTGTCCTGAATTAGAATCTTCTAAAACAGCGCTTTTTTGTGATTTTTTTAGAAAGGAAAGAAAGAAATGAAGTTATGGAATTTTGAGATATGGTTTTATATATATTTAACGAATACAAAAAATTTTTTTAAAGTAAAAAACAAAATTATAACAGATTTCTGAGCCTATTTCATGGGCTGCAGTTTTAATTTTTTAATTTTTGTTTAAATAGTTTAATTTTTGACCGAAACAAAAAACCAAAAAAGGATTAAATTATTATATATTTTTCTTCTCGATGAACTAAAAAAAGGCAGAAAATAGTGCGAAATTAAAAATTTTGGCTGGTTTAAAGAAAAAATGTGTTTTATAAAAAGAAAAAATAAACTTTAAGGTGTTATAACAATTATTTAAATGAACTTTTTTTCTGCCGTTATTTAGTTCACCCGGAAGAAAAATATATAATAATTTAATCCGTTTTGGTTTTTTGTTTCAGTCAAGAAGTACGGGGTGGATCTCTCCCGCCCTGCAGCGAGAAGACGCCCATGAAATAGGCTCAGAAATCTGTTACAGTTTTGTTTTTTACTTTAAAAAAATTTTTTTGTATTCGTTAAATATACATAAAACCATGCCTCAAAATTCAATAACTTCATTTCTTTCTTTCTCTTCTAAAAAAATCACAAAAAAGCGCTGTTTTGGGACATTCCAATTCAGTACACTCCCTTAAGTTTGTGAGTCCAATTTTTTAGAAATCCCGCTCGTAACAACTCCCATTATTTTAAATCGAATTTTTAGAGAAATCTATATGTAAAAATAAATATTAGAGAATACTGTCAGTGCTTCGGTGCACAATATGGTTTCATACACTATTTATTTACAGACTTTTTACAGACTTTAACCCTCGCCCGTCCCACGCGTCGATTTGACACACTTTTCCGATGAAAGATTATATTGTTCGACAATTTATGGAACGTTTTTTCTGAAACCGCCTGGCTTTGACGTGCAGATAAAATCCGATACCTTTGAATTGATGAGAATTAGCGTGAATGCGCGTGAACGACAAAGAGCAAAATTATCTTTCATATCATTTTAAATTTATTTCATCGATATTTTACCATTGCGTGAATTTGACACGCGTGGAGCAGATTAAATTGCAAAAATGAGGGACAGATGTGTGTTAACGTTTTTCAAAGTTTTCTAGAAGAGACACAAGGAAAAATATCTTCAAATAAGAAAGAAGTTTACTGCATAACGAAATAGTGATTGGCAAATTATATTATTATGCAGCAAAGTAAAAATAGAATGGGATAGGTTAAGCAAATAAGCAATTAATTAACTAGAAAACGATAATAAAGGCAGGTATGATAAGTATGGAAAGATAAATGAAAGACATTATAAGTGAAATCCATTTCACTTGGCCAAATTGAAATGAATAATAATAATAAAATATTAGAGCAAACAAGTGAAATATTACGATATAGCACTATTTTATGTTAAATACACTATTTGCCATGAAGTTTAAACGTTCGTATTATATTTCTTTATTCATTTAAAATCATATCTACTTTATAGTTAATGTTTATATGTAATCTTTATAGTTAAATATATTAATGATGACGTGCTAATCATTAAACTATGTGTAATATTATGCGAAAAAAAGTTTGAGTAACTTTACAGTAAGAAATAACAAAGATCTCAGATTTCTTTATACATCAATCACATTTAACGTAAAGTTTGGTTTCTTTGCGAGAGGATCTGGAAAGAGAAAGAAGACAAGGAAAATCGCATTTATTATTAGCTACTGGATCGTATTTCTGTTTTCTTGAGGGGTTGAAAGTGGAGTTGCTGTTAATAAGGAAGCCTCCGCAGTGTCTGTAATATACGACAGCATTTAATAAATCAGTTTCTATTTGCAAAGATTAAAATAGTATAGAAAGATATCTGCGCTAATAAATTTTATTCCTTTAAATAATGTTTCAGGTAAACAGTATCAAAGAACAAGTAATTTGTAAGCTCGCTATTGAAATACGAAGTATAGATGAAGAGCTTCTTAAAAAATTGTAAAAGCTCCTTGAAGAATAAATTTATGGTAGATACTTGCAAGTGCCAAGCTTCACTATTTTCTAGTCAAATAGTTCAATTGTTTCACGAAATTGTTATTTACTTTGTAGATATAAGAGCCACAACTGAATCTACTAACTTAATTTATTCAATTCATCTATTTCATCTTACGTTTGTTAATTAATATTTAATTGCAATTTAAGACCAGAAATAAATGTTCATTTCAAAATGCTTCCAAAGTGTTTCCAGAACCTAAATATCGAACAGTTTCGCGCGCTGGTAATTTCCACCGATATTTTTATTAAGATTTTTATGAAGATACGAAGAGACGTTTGCTCGCGTGTAAATAATTTACTGAATACTTGCAAGTGCCAAGCTTAACTATTTTCTAATCAAATAGTTCAATTGTTTCACGAAATTATTATTTACTTTGTAGATATAAGAGCCACAACTGAATCTACTAACTTAATTTATTCAATTCATCTATTTCATCTTACGTTTGTTAATTAATATTTAATTGCAATTTAAGACCAGAAATAAATGTTCATTTCAAAATGCTTCCAAAGTGTTTCCAGAACCTAAATATCGAACAGTTTTGCGCGCTGGTAATTCCCACCGATATTTTTATTAAGATTTTTATGAAGATACGAAGAGACGTTTGCTCGCGTGTAAATAATTTACTGAATACTTGCAAGTGCCAAGCTTAATTATTTTCTAGTCAAATAGTTCAATTGTTTCACGAAATTGTTATTTACTTTGTAGATATAAGAGCCACAACTGAATCTACTAACTTAATTTATTCAATTCATCTATTTCATCTTACGTTTGTTAATTAATATTTAATTGCAATTTAAGACCAGAAATAAATGTTCATTTCAAAATGCTTCCAAAGTGTTTCCAGAACCTAAATATCGAACAGTTTTGCGCGCTGGTAATTCCCACCGATATTTTTATTAAGATTTTTATGAAGATACGAAGAGATGTTTGCTCGCGTGTAAATAATTTACTGAATGGATAAAGATTCCACCGATATTTTCCTGACTTTTTACTTCGATAAAGCTTCTAATTCGGTCCGAAATCAATCGATCGACGCTGCCGCGAATCGCATACGATATTTATGATTTTCAAGTATAAATAGCTAGGATTATGCCTGGATACCGTAAATTACTAACATTGCTGTACTCCCATTTTCATTGGCGTCATTTATCTATGCACCTCGATTATCGATTATCGGCTAGATTTTCCGAAATAGCTTTTCAATAATAATTGAAGCAGATCGATCCATCTTCATTGTATCTGAATATGATGCTCCGATGATATTACCGAAAATACGATTGTTTCTATAGATTCGGAAACGCGATTAGTTTTGCCTTCCTTCACACATTTATCTACGATATCTATTTTCTCGTATGGATCACGCTGAATAATTAATCCTCCGTCGGAAAATATTTTTCACTAACGCGGTCAGCATTGTGAATTTTCAGTCCCTGGCCTGATTTCTTACTGTTTTAGACCTTGAAGAAGCCTGAAAAAATTCCTAAGGTACTTGTTATTGTTCCTAATTTATTATACAGGTGATGCTTTAAGCAAACGTTTAAAATTCGTCGCGACAAAAATAAAAATTTGACAGAAAGTTACGAAAAAATGGGAATTTCTTTTCAGTTACACAGTTTCGTATTAAACAAATATTAGAAAAATGTTACTGTAAGCTTTTACTCGTAAGACTATGATCTTTCAGAAAAATATAAAGAAATTCACCTGTCCTTAGAAAAAGTACAATTATTTTTTCAGTGGATTACTTATTATTGAAAGATGATTTGAGATACACGGCGAAAAAGAAAAGCTCTGTATCTCAAACTTGCTAACGCACGAGGAATATAGGAGCTATACGAGACACCGAGGCGGTCGCCAAGAGATTAGTATACATACCGAAATAATAAAAATTTGCATATGAAGAAATTCATCTAGCAAAAGATTAACGTGGGTGGCAACAATATGAGTCGTTGAAGGCACAGTGCTCATTTTATCCTCGTGATATTCGGAACTGAATTGAACCAAGTGAACGGTATTTGGATAATGAAAGCTTTGTAGGTGTAAACTTTTTTAGACGCAGAAACCACCGGGTCTGACACCTTCGTTTCGGAGAAATTAAACAATGAAAATATTGTCTGAACTTCAATGACACATATTGGTTTATTTTTTCTTGACAAGCTTTGGTTTAAATAAAATAAAAGAAATCCTTCAATTTTCGAAAATTTTGCATATTTTTAAGTTACTAATATATTATACACTTCCGTTTATAAAGATAGATCTGACAAGTCTCTGTGAATTTAAAACGTTTAAGAATGGAAGATCGCACGAGAAAAACGTATTTTTTTTGCGTTTCACAGAGGAGCAGTTTTTTAATTAAACACGTTGATTTTTTCAACTTTATATTACCAATTCCTCTCTTTCCATGTGATTTTAGTTTAAAATGTATGTATATCTTCGCCACTTGCTTGAACGTTTCAAAAATACTGATTGTCATAACATCATGCCATTTCGTAAATTCATCAACTAATTGCAAAAATTTGAAAACTATTTCCCAGCTATGTACCAGATATTTCAAAATTAGTATTTACGTATTTTAGGCTATTAATTTAGTTTACAATACATACGCAATTGTTGAATATTACATTTCATCAGATTATTCAATTACTGTTTTCAGAGTTGCATGACAAACAAAATAATATACAACAGCGTATTTCAAAGATCAAACACATTATAAAAATATCGAAATACCTTGATATCTCGATTTTAAATTGTCGCTATACAACAAACTATAAAAGAAGAGAATTGCTTCCTACGTCTAATATAATAAAGTTACAAAAACCTAATTTTTCAATTACTGTTTTCAGAGTTGCATGACAAACAAAATAATATACAACAGCGTATTTCAAAGATCAAACACATTATAAAAATATCGAAATACCTTGATATCTCGATTTTAAATTGCCGCTATACTACAAACTATAAAAGAAGAGAATTGCTTCCTACGTCTAATATAATACAGTTACAAAAACCTAATTTTTCAATTACTGTTTTCAGAGTTGCATGACAAACAAAATAATATACAACAGCGTATTTCAAAGATCAACCACATTATAAAAATATCGAAATACCTTGATATCTCGATTTTAAATTGTCGCTATACAACAAACTATAAAAGAAGAGAATTGCTTCCTACGTCTGATATAATAAAGTTACAAAAACCTAATTTTTCAATTACTGTTTTCAGAGTTGCATGACAAACAAAATAATATACAACAGCGTATTTCAAAGATCAAACACATTATAAAAATATCGAAATACCTTGATATCTCGATTTTAAATTGCCGCTATACTACAAATTATAAAAGAAGAGAATTGCTTCCTACGTCCAATATAATAAAGTTATAAAAACCTAATTTATTAACGAGGACACGAAGCAGACCTCAAGCAAACTTTTGGTCTCGGGATTAAAGTGTCTAAGGCTTCTAAATCATAATTAATTAGGATAGCAACATAGCACTCCTAACAACGTCTGACCGATTTTACGACCTCGCTATATCATCGAGGTTACTATAGGAGAACATCCCCAAATTAAATTTCCAATCTCATCGTAGCTGCGCGAAAATTTGCTATAGAAACGTCTAATGATGAACCAAGTTTTGACACGCAGATAGACTACGACAAGTAATTCCACTCTTTCACAGACAGGTTTACGAACAGAGAGAAATGCTCGTTTCAGAAAACTCATGTAAATGTAACATACTTTTCACGCGAACTTATTAAATTTTTCTGTTTGTAAAAAATTATGAATTCTTTTATATCTTCGCCAGAAATATACGTTTGTTAACTGTCGCATTAGCATCAACTTGGATTTTCTGATACGTGAGATTTGTAAAATGTTGCAGTGCATCATATTTTTTAGCAATATTTCATTTACATTTTGCTTTAATAGCATTGACGGACTTTGAAAAGTTACGCTTGCAAGCTTCGTTTACGCTTGTACGCTTCGTTTACGCCTGTACGCTTCTTTTCGCTACGACTACAACGCTTTGTTGTAAACTTCGCGATAGTATTTTTTACGCGATTAAGTCTTTTTACGATGTGTACCTTGTATTTTCGACGCGAAAAACTCCGATCATATTTGGGAATTTTCATTCGAGACATTTTTCTACTGAAATCTTGCAAATCATTCACAAGCTGCTAACGATACTTAGAAATAACATAAAACGATAGAAAATTCAGAAATATATACATTGATCCTTTTTTTAAATAGAAAATATCATCTTATGAGAAACAACAGTAACTTGCATTAATTACTAAAAATAGTTAACTATCATGATCAAACTGCAAGTCTAATTCTTTATAAAAGATTTATCAATTGCAGATATGAAATCATAATAATCTTTTTACTTCATGTATGGTAGTACATCAGAGTTGAATATTATTAGAATTGCTTCGAATAAATATTTATCGATAAGATAATTATCAGTGGAATATTTTATCCGTGAAATAATTATTTATTATCCGTAACGAATTATTTTCTATATTTATTCGAACAATAATACGAAAGATCGTACGTTTCCATTTAATTTTATACAATCATATACTGTATAGATATCAGATACAATTCTTAGTATTAATTTACCAAATGAATAATTTACCAAGCAGGAATAAACTTTGCAATCTGATTAGTTATGAAAAAAGTTAGCCATGAAAGCCAATGTTACAAAATGTGGAAATGTAGCTTGCAAATATATCTCACGTTCACTACCATCCTCGATGTAGCACGTAAATATCAACGCACAATGTATAATTTTATGCGAATAAATTCTTAACCGAATAAGTTAATAAGATAATTTCTAATTCGAACAAATTTTTATTCGGATAAATATTTGTTCGACTGGATATTTATTCGTTAGCGACGATCAAAATCTCATTTTTTATTTTTATTCGAACGAAGTTTACATGTTACTGCACATAGAAAATTGTAACTTTATTTTCTCGAAACTTTCTTTATCGCTGAACTAACATCGCAGCTATTTCATCATCATTAAGATGCGACCTATGCACTGAGTTGTTTAGAAGACTCGTAGCAGCAAGTATCCTTACTAAAGTTCATGTAAACTGTCATTTCATTTTAATAACGTGGTGTTTAAGTAGAACGTCTAGAAAACGAGCTCCTAAACTCGCATTTAACAAATTTTATTAAGCTGATTGTATAACATTATTCAGGAAATGGAGAACAGAGAAGTGGATTTGCAGCATTGAGTGGTTGTTTGTTATGAGAAGGATAGAAATACAGGTGAAATGTGAAAAAAGGATATACGCTGTACATATAGGAAGACGCGAGAGTATGGTACATATGTAAATGGCTTTTTTACTCTAAAACTGGTAATTTTTGTTTGGAAAATGCTGACAGCCGAGCATGTATTATTAATAACGACGAGATAAAGTGTGTATAAGAAAAAATCTGCGCTCATAACTTTATACTGTACAATTTTATATTCATGCTGCACAGTTCTTTTGTATATTCTCTGTATTTTTGCAAACAGAACGTACATTTTAATTCCTAAAGATTGAAATGTTTTCAGTCACTGAGATTCGAAAAAATTATTTATTGTGATAGTAATTCATTGGCAAGAAAAGTAAAATGTGTTTTGAAGAGATGATCCTTCATCATGCTATTATCCATAAATCACAGGATTCTGTTAGTAAACCAGAACAGACACGAATCAATTTTCTAACATCAAAATGATGTTACTCGTGAAATGTTACTTACGAAAATCGAAATTATTCTTAATTATAAAATATATATATTTCTTTTTTTTTTTTTTAATTTTATTGTAGAAATATTTTATCGAACCTTATGTTCAAAATTGGCAAATGTCTCGTAATGTACGAAGAAGGGTAGACACATAACAGAAAGAGCGTGGTATGTACATTGTACGTAAAGTAAAGTAATCTTTGATATAAATAAAAATTAAGTAAAAGCTTCTCGATAAAAGTTAAGAGTAAAAGTATTTCCTTCGGAGAAAAGATTAAAGTAAATGCTCTCTTGCGTACGAATAAACAAAACCTTTTTTTTGCAAGCAAATATTTCCGTCTTTTGTTTTGATTTCATTGAAAAGTTAAAAACGTGGTCATAAAATAAGCGAAAGTAAATCAGAAGAAGAAAATGATTTATACGATGAATTACTTTTATCAAAACGGTATAATGTGACACAATGGTAAAAAGCCAATGATATGAAGAGATATATAATTAATCTTGAAAATTGTTTGACTAAAATTTGGCATTGATCGCAAAGAATAAAAAAGATGCAGGTCAAAATGCTTCAGAAAAATTGTTCTTTAAATGGCCAAATAATATAATTTTTTAATCAGAAAAGTGTGTAAAATTGACACGAGGGACAGGTCAAGGTTAAATACCTTTTCGAAATTATTTGTATAAAATATCGTTTTTCTAATTGCAACGACAAAATCAATTTTATGTAGAATCATACATTTCAAACCATACCAAATCATACCAAGGTCAATAACGTACATACTTCTGGAAAAAATAAAAGCATTTGTTTGCTGAAAGTTAAAGGTAAAAACGAAGAAAAGCTAATGCTTATTTTTTATTCATTAAAAGCATTTCCTCTATCTTGTCAAAGTAAAAACTACTATCTTCTGTTTATTCATACCAGCTCTTCTTAATTCTTCACAAGTATACTAACTTTGAACTTTCTCCGGACTTTGATACAAATTTTCTAACGATACTCAATTCTTTCATCGCGAAAAAAAATTCGAAGCTTCATCACGCTATCAAAAATGTTCGAATTTCATCGGAAACTCGCCAAAGTTTTTCTTCAATATTTTTCTCTCGATACTTACGAACAATAAGAACTCAAGTAATCTAATATTCTATTAATTACATACCACGGTTTATAGTTTCTACCTGTTCTAGATTTATTTTTATTCGTTTCGTTCCACATTAAACATCCTGTGAACACATCGACATCCAAGCAAAGAGGGAAAGAAAACAGCAGGGGATTTGACTTACCTCGCGATTGAGAGGTTTCGCCAACGTGATAACGCCAGTGCGTGGATTTACGACGAAATGGTCCGTGAGTTGTATACCATATTTCACTGGCGATCCTTCGGGATCGTGGCCCTTAAGGACGAACACTTCCGTACCGACTTTGGTTGATTCCGAAAGCGGCAGGCCCGCAGGGTATCCACCAGGTTCGAGGATAGGCGGCTCGTTTACATTGTTGGCGCCTGAAACAACAGAGAAACCATTCTTGTTTTCAGTCGTTCTCCGACAACCGAAGTTTGAATTATCGTTTATGTTAAACGCATAGCGCAAGAGTAATTTTAACTCCTCTGTATTTCAAAAATAGATATTAATATAAATAAGTCAATTTTCGACTTGTTGAAAGATTGACGTAACTGATTATAAGAGAAATAGATTTGTCAAGGAGAGGAAATCGGTTTGACGTGGAAACTTTCAAGCACGAAATTATTATTGGCTTGTTCGAGAAGTAATCGAAGAAATATTTCAAGATATATTTTTATAAAATTAGATTTCATCTTTCATAGATAGGTATAATATTTACTGCGCTATCGATATTGAAATATTATTTGTTTCCACATTTGGACATTTCGTGATGAATAATCATTGAATAGCTTAGACAACATTAATTTTATAGTTTTCTTTGATGAGAGGAAAAAGATTTTTGGGACGATACAGTAAATGATTTATTTAATCTGTTCGTAAACGATAATAGAAAAATTTGTTAAAAATATAATTAAACACGCATCATTGATTAAGGAGGATTCTCGTGTGACAATAATAAAAGCAAGTGATCTTTATGAATTTTTTTTACTCTGGCTATTACTTATATGAGATTAGACGTTTTCAGGATGTAAATATATGTAATATCAGACCCGGAGGAACTCCCAAAATGTAGTAACAATCCCGGACAAACCCCCAAGAATGTACTTCCAACCCAGGACTATCCCCTAGGACTGTACTGATGTGAAAATGTGTTCTTTCCAGAGCAAGGACAAGAAAGGAAGGTTTATTTGAAGCTAAGCTTAATTTTATTCGTACAAGCAATACTCAAAACAAAATGGCCTACACTATCGCCTTACGTCTTCCTGCACGTCTTACGGGTACGTCTTACCCTGACACTCGTCTTTCAACCTCTGTCTTGGTCAGCTCAAAAAACTACTGACCATCATCCCTCGNTCCTGTCTGGACCTACGGAATTCAGCTATGGGGAACAGCAAGTAATTCCAACATAGAAATACTTCAACGCTTCCAGTCAAAAACGCTTAGATCTCTATTAGATGCACCCTGGTATGTCACCAACGAAACAATTCACCGCGACCTCAAGATACTCACAGTCAAAGAAGAAATAACAAAATATAGCAACAGATATAGCAAAAGAATCAACCAACATCAAAACCCCTTAATTACTGGATTACTTGATACATCTGAACAGATCCGCAGGCTGAAGAGACACTACCCGTTAGACCTAAGTTCAAGATTTTATTAGATATTCATATTAAGTAATATTTACTTATTTATTATACCTACTTATAAATTTGCTCATCTATAATAAGTATTAACTTATTATAAATAATTAACCATGTCACTGCGCCACGCTAGAAAAAATTACTAAAAATTCTCAATGCGAGAATTGATTGTAAATTCTAATAAATAAAAAAAAAAGAATCATCCCTCGCATCCTTCTCCCACTCCATCACTCCATTAGCCTGGACGTCACCAAGGCATACCCTCTTAATTACACACTCTCTCTCTCTTTCTCTCTTCTCAAGCACCCTGACGGTTCTTAGTTTACGACTTATTCTATTCATACTTAAACCTAGAATAGACCCAATGTGTACCCTCCTTTTCCCGATACTACATATATAGCCTTGAAGTAGGACTAAATTTGAATAATTCTTCAATTGTAGTTTTTTAATTCCAATTATTCTTATGGTTTATTAACTCTTTGAATTGGCGCGCTCCATAATTGAAAAACTAATTGATTAATTCAATTTTGGACTCGTTCACTTTACTACGAATTTCTCTAGGGATTGAACATCAAATTTCTATTCGAATATTTATTTGTAACATTTTTCCGAACAATGTAAATCCAGTTTACCTACCGAGAAAAGTAAATTTGTCTTCTGAACGTTAGAATTCTCCACTTCTTCATTCAAAAATATTTTTCTTTCGAAAATAGATTCAATCCCAGCGTAAACCGTTTGACCTTAAGAAAATTTCGTAACTTTTGCATTTCGACGACTGCGCGCTAACAATGGTTATATTATATTGTCAAATTTGATCGCAAAATTCGTATAATATACGATAAACGACAAGAAGAATTCAAATAAAAAAATTACATTTGTACTTCAACGCTATCAGTTTATATCCTGAAAAAGTTTCGCCTCACATAACTAGCAATTAGTTGAAAAGAAAATTCACAAAAATCACCTGCTCTTGTTGCTGTTGCACGAGAATCTGCTCTTAAACACACGTTATATGTATATATATATATATATATATATATATGTGTGTGTGAAAGTAATGAGCTCTTTGATGCTGTTTAAAAGAATTATAAATATTAATTTAATTATACAATTTTGATTAAATAACATTTAATTATATATTGAAGGAAGAAAGCAATTTATCAGAATTTCAATCTGATAAAATACATACGTCAGTTCTCATAACTGAATATAGTATAGCTATATTGAATATAGTTAAAACATCCGATGTGTTAACAAGAAATCTTGCATTAAGTCAACGCAACCTTTCGCCGCAACAGTTGTAGAACGCTGCAGAACAGAACAGAGCACTCTCACTTCAAATGTTCCTAACAGTTGCCGTTGTAAGGACTTCGCTTAGCAAGTTTAGCAAATTTATTGTTAGCCGAACTAGTGGTTCACGTTATTATATTATTGCCACTTCATTACAATAGATAGACTGTTTAACATGTTGCGGTTGGAATTTCAAATGGTTGAAAATTATGGGGCAAATTTGTCTATCCGAGAGTACCACGCGTTTCTGTAGCAAAGTAAAGAATAATGAAGAAAAAAAGGTGTTAAAAGAATGGAATATTTAAAACGTCTTTTCTGTGGAATTTCCTCTTTAATCTTTGCATGTTTCATAAATCTTGTAAAGCAGCAATTTATTAGGTTGGCGCATAAAAATATCCTTTCGAGTAAAATCACGTAAATTTCACTGAAATATATTTCATACGATTCTTCTACTCTATCCAAACGATTAATCCCTTCAAGATTGGGTTCCTTGTTTTTTAAATCGATTCAATTCTAGAAATCATCATCAATTTATGTTTCCTCAAGCGATAGATTAATGTCATCGACAGCCTTTGATATTTAACAATTCAATTTTCGATATCTGAAAAATGTAATGTTCAGCGCATTTATTATACGAAATTTAACATAATGATCTGTGAGAATTAAATATCGAAGAAAATTTAACGCAGCTATCGCGGACTAATTTTAATCTTCGGTGAAATGATATTTCTCTTTGTATGAATTTACGTAATATTGATTTGCATGGATAAAGCAATTTACTGGAATTTATCTTTCAAATAGTATACATATATAGCTCGTGGCAAATTAAATTAAATTAAATTCTATTAGCAACTTCCTGCTCGTTGTGTCAAATGGGCACACATCCTCTATGGATCGTCGCTAGCTTATTAAGAATTAACAATATCATCAGCATTCGCTCATTGGTTATGAATCATTAAATACGATTGCAATATCAAGAAATACCAAGCTTCTTTTTATCAGACAAATTATACAATTGTTGGATTTCTCATAATTTCATCGCGATTTCCAAGGAAATCGAATAGATAAAAATATACGCGTTGGTGCATATCGCGTTTGTGCTTCATAGGTTTTAATTGACACAAAGCTTGCGGATTGCTAACTATAGTCATAAAAGATACAACGAAGATGTACAGAGTTTCGGAGAACGAAACAAACGATTCAAAAGTGACGATATCGTATTTCGTTCGTGTAGTTTACATTTATCTGTACTTTTAATAAATACGTTTACTTGATATTGGGAATAGAGTTACAAACAGGACTGTTGGATTCGACTATCAGGCCAGGACTTCGATTTCAAAGAACAAAATGAAGCTATTAAGCGTAACGTTGAAACGGAAACTCTTTTGAAGAGGAATTTACAGAACACATAGGCAACTCTCAGCTTCCAAAGTCTCGCTTAGGTTGTTATTGGTCGTGAGAATTTTTAATGTTATTAACGTTTTCTTTCTCTTTTTTTTTTGCTTTATTTAAGTATTACTAACTTGTAACGTTTACTTTAATTTGCAACGGAACTTTACATGGTATTTTACTTTATTTAGTAATTGCAATTTTCGACGAATTATGCCTTCAATATTATCCCGTCATTTGTGTCTCCCCTGTCTGAACCTACGGAATTCAGCTATGGGGAACAGCAAGTAATTCCAACATAGAAATACTTCAATGCTTCCAATCAAAAACGCTTAGATCTCTATTAGATGCACCCTGGTATGTCACCAACGAAACAATTCACCNGCGACCTCAAGATACCCACAGTCAAAGAAGAAATATACAAGTTCAAATGCAGATATAACACAAGAGTCAACAACCATCACAACCCTTTAGTCACCCAACTACTCGACACGGCGGATCAGACCCGCAGACTAAAAAGAAAATACCCTTTAGATTGAAGCAGTAAACTAGAATCAAACATAATATAAATTATTATTATCCATGCCACTAGTACCACGCCAAATGTAATTACTTAAAATTCCCAATGGGAATTGATTGTAAATAACTTCCAAATAAAAAAAAAAAAAAAATTTGTGTCTCCGATATTTTGGATAATTTCAGCTTATACGAACGGATATCGGGACTATAAAATCATATAAAATAAATATGTTTCGTTTTATTCAAATCTACGTATATTTTCCATCGAACACTTTTTAATGGAATACAAATAAAACCAAATCTATTATGAAAGTTCAATGAAATTAAGTCTGCATTACCTGCGATATTATTATTCGCGGTTAAATTATTTTATTTACGGTTTATGGTTGCATCGACTACTAATGTCACGAGCCACTTGGCACAACTCACAAAGGATATAACATAACAAACACGAAGATGGTACCCCGCTGGGGGTAACCTTCCACATGCTATGTATATCTAAATTATAATATTTTACCAAATGTCCTACTGGACAAATTGTAAAATTTACAATAAATAATATAAAAAAAAGCTATCGCGTATTACATATATTTGATAGGATCATACGCAATCAGTTAACAAAACAAATAAACGAAAATGATTATCGAATGCGTTTTACGATTTTGAAATAGCCGAAATATTTCGTAAAACAATCCAATAAAAATATTTAATTATAATAGAGTAAATATTATTTATAACGAAATAACAAAAAAAAAGTGAGAAAAATATTATCTAGCCACGACGTATTTGAATCGATTCCAGTGAAAAGTCGTTGCAAATTTGGCAAATCGTATTGATCTGCCGGCAATTCATGAAACCATCGAACAGGTATGTAGAGAGCTGCGGAATGTAATTGACATTAATTAATTAAAGCATCGCATCTCCTCGAGATGTCGATTGTTTTAAGTACATCCGATTCTAGACTGTTACATATATCGACTACAACGATTAACAGCGTGCACAATGAAATAGATTATGATTGATGCATGTCTCCGCACCGATATCGATTTTTCCCTACAGATATTCTTAAACCTGTCGATAGTCAATTTCGTTTGAGAAATACCGAGTTTATCAAGCCGTCATCGTATTTTATCCGCGAACGTTTGATCGACGATCAATGCGTCCCACGTCACGAGATATTTTTCGAATAATCGAGTTAAAATTGTCTTATGCCGCGCTATCGAGCACGAACAAATCGATATATGACGTTGATGGAAATAAAAATGCCAATGAACGAACGCGAAAAGACAACGTTTGTACTTTTTAAGGAGAAACTTAGGAGAACGTCGTATTTCACGTCGATTGATCAACTTGTTTTACAAACGATCTTGTCTCTCATTTTAGAATTACCACTCTTAAACCAAAGCACAGCGATCTCTGGGTTTCTTCCATTCAATCTTCTACTCATTTTGGCAAACACGAAGATCATGCGTATCAATGCCAATTATTTCGTGTTTTGGCCAAACTTGAGATGTAACTGAGCGGTTAAACCGCAGGATAGAAGATCCGTAAAAGACAAAAGTAATTTGTAAACGGATTGAGATTCCTTCACCGTGAAACATTCTATTCTTTACAGTCAAGCCATCTTACAATTCCGCGAACAATTTCCTAGTTCCCCTAAACAAAGTGAAACAACCGAACGTAGGAAACTGCCGAGTGCATTTACCAGCTGAAACAAACGACGGTCCTCCAATCTTGCGGAACCTTTGGTACGAAAGCCGGAAAAAAAAGAAAAAAAGAGAAGAAAAAAGGGATGGTCGAGGCAAAGAAAGTAAGTTTGGACGTGGCGCGCAGGTTTCCCGGGAGTCGCTAATTCGTCGGGAACAAGGCGGCCCCATAAGTCCGAAAAGTCATAAAACTATTAGAAAGTTGGCAAAGTAGCTTCGTCATCGTGGCGTTGGCGGAAGTTTGGAAAGCCGGCCAAACTATGTATACCAGACCTAATAGATACATCAAGCTGTAATGTGGAAGGCGGGTGCTTCTCCGAGAACGTATTTCGCTCAACTCTTAGCGATCTTCTTGTTGCTTTTTTCTCCTGTCTTCGCACCAGAACCGCGTAAAACAACAAGAAACTGGCTGTGTGTGTCGGGTATCTGCGCTTTTCCACGTATGCTTCCGGTCGTTGTTGTTGGAGAACAACGGACGTCGAGGGCCAACAATAATCGTTAGAGCGTAACGGTGGCTGAGTTTCTCTCGGATCTCGTTTCTTGTTGATTCTGCCAACGATTCCTGCCTTTCGCAGAATTTTCCCATTATCGACCGTGTGCCATAGTTTAACTGTGTTATTCGTTTGTTAGATAGAATTTGTTTGATGTCGCTGTACACGTGCTGCTTCGCTGAATCACTCAAATACGATACTGTTGTGTTTGATTAAAACGCTTTACCCGAAACATCAAAAAAACAAGTGAAATATTATCATGTCCTTCCTATTATTGGGTTGGCAACTAATTAGGTGGCAAAAACATTACCACCTAATGACAAAATCCGCAATCACTTAGTTGCCAATCCAATATCTTCAGCCTTTCCAGTTTGTCAAAATTATTTGGAAATTGTTTCATAAAAATCTTCTATATAATTGTAAAGATAGGCAACGTAGATATTATCAGGATGCGATACGACGTTCGTTAGACTTGTAGGACTTCTAGATTTCGATGATTTTTCAACATGCTTGTTGGAAAAAAAATTTGCAAAGAGAGGTTGCAATAAGTGCAACTTTTTCCTGTACATTCAACCGTATGACCTGAACAACATTCGCTCACAATTTCACTGGCCAGGTGCAGTCTAAATAGTTGCTATAAATTTCCCCGACATTAAAGAGCGTCCGAGTAACTGACCCCAATGATCTTCCAAAATACGTCGTCGCTGACGCCTTCATACGACTACGTAAATTGTGAAAAAGGAGGCATCGTGTGTAACGCGATGTCGTTATTTCGTGACGTTGCATTTAAGATACGACGATAGGTCATCGTCTTGTCTAATGCGTCCACGGTTTTCCAGCTTCTACGTTGGCTGCTAATTAACCCTCATATGCAGTCTCTCAGCCTCATTAACCAGGTTGCAAAGACAAGGGTAGATCACAGCGTACTTGTATTTGTTCGAGTCACATTTTCATATATGAATATACATATGTGATAAGGGTCTAAGTGTAAGATTTTAATCCTTCTGTTTTTACTCGCATTAGGATAAATAAGAGCCACTAACTTGTCCTACTTATTATGTACAAGTTGATACTTTGTCCGTATTATTATTAGTTCTGGAATAATTTTCAGAATAATTTTGTTAATCAGAATTTGCACTTTTATAGAACATACGTGAAAGACACTTTTATAGGACATACGTATAGGTTCAAGGATATAACTTTTTATTTTATAAATCGATATGAAAATTACACGTTGTAATAAATTTGCGTTTACCGAGTTTATTTCTGAACTGAATTGCACGTTTTTGCAGAAAAGCGCAGCAACAACAGTTCCGGCGAAAGTTTTGTAAACATTTTTATAGTATTCACTGAAGAGAAAGAGTGGTAAACCAATATAAAACTGGCAATTAATTCGCAATAATTATTTAATAACTTTGATCTCGTGCGAGATTTTTCAGAACAGCGTAGCACTATTATTTCTATATCTTTCCAACGTGGACAATAATACCAGTTTTTTTAATATTAGAAATTATGACAGAAATGCCAATTTTTTTTTTTATTATTATTATTTATTGAATTTTACAATTTGTCCATTAGGACATTTGGTAAAATATTATAATTTAATATTTGATAAAATATAGCATATGGATGGCTACCCCCAGCGGGACTCCATCTTCCAGGTTGTTTATTGTTCTATTATGAGGTCTGCAGGATGCTTCTTCTTCAGTCTTCTTTCTATTATTGTTTTATTCGTTTCAGCAACCAGCTGATTTGGGTGTGTTTCAAGTCTTTCTTTATACTTTTTTGCATATCTGGCGATTTCCTCTTTAACTGTTAGAATTTTTAAGTCTTTTCGTATGTCTTCATTTCTGACGTACCATGGAGCGTTAACTATTGTTCTTAAGATTTTTGCCTGCTCTGTTTCCATTTTATTTATGTGACTCATTGCTGCCATAGAAATGCCAATTGGATGAATATGCAAAGTTCCACCGTTTCTTTCCTATTTATTTATTTATTTTCCATCTTTACTCTTTCATATCGCACTTTTAAATACTTTGCTAAATTTTTAAAGCCAAAGGGATTTAATACCAAATATCGTAATAATTGAAGTTTCCATTAATCAGAGCTATTGATTGGAGAACAGGAGCGTTGGATGTGTCTTCAAAACGAGATTTAAATAACTGTATAAATTCTTGATGAAGCTACGATTGCAACAGATATTTTCAATTTAAGAATAGATAAAATATGAAACATAGATATATATAAATTATAATATTAATATTTAAAAAAACAATTTAAAGATATGAACACCGGCTGATCATTCTTTTCACCAATCTAATAAATTAATTACTTGAAATCCGAGAATATCGTATTTAATACTTTATTTCTATAGTCCATCGTCTTGCAAATTTACTACAAGACAGAGATATAATTTCTAGTATGAATCGACAATGCAATTATTTCTATTCTACGAACATAGTTGGCACGTAAACATCGTATGCGTTATTGCCAAAAAGTATTATGTGACACATGACACGTGTCATTTATGTGTATCACTGCTATGTCGTTATACCCGATATTAAAAATACATGAATTATTAACGTGCGGTCAAGCCATAAATATTAATAATACTTGCGATCCGTAGCATAATCTTCGATATAATATTCGCCGTGAGCAAAACGGCTATTACAATATAACGAAGAACTTAAAAAGCAACGAGAAGATTGCAGAATCATTCTTTCCTTTCCGATTGTTTCCATAATTGATGACCGAAGCAGCTACCCAGCAAGCAAATGGAATTATTGATATCCAAATATTGGATGTACTGTACCGTTCTTCGACAAAGCAAGTATCAGACACGAAACGCGAAAGAAAGACGTAATGTACAGCCAGAAAACCAATAATGTGATTTTTATTACTATCTCGGCTGTACAGTATGTTTCCTTCATGTCATTATAATACACCGTGTATTCTTATGTATATTTATTTTACAGTATAGTGCAGGAACCATAGTAACAGTAGATGATACAACGATTAAAAAATCTTGTTTTTAACTTATCCGGACTAATAGGAAGACAAAACTGTTCGCATCACTTTTCTCATGTGAAATTTCATTTATTCGAATATAGATTAAGATTAATCTTAATTATATGTAATTGTAAAGAAGGACGCAATGTACAGCCAGAAAACCAATAACATGATTTTTATTATTATCTCGGCTGTATAGTATGTTTCCTTCATGTCATTATAATACATCGTGTATTCTTATGTATATTTATTTTACAGTATAGTACAGGAACCATAGTAACAGTAGATGATACAACGATTAAAAATCTTGTTTCTAACTTATCCGGACTAATAGGAAGACAAAACTGTTCGCATCACTTTTCTCATGTGAAATTTCATTTGTTCAAATAAAAATTAAGATTAATCTTAATTATATATAATTGTAAAAGAAGACGCAATGTACAGCCAGAAAACCAATAACACGATTTTTATTATTATCTCGGCTGTATAGTATGTTTCCTTCATGTCATTATAATACATCGTGTATTCTTATGTATATTTATTTTACAGTATAGTGCAGGAACTATAGTAACAGTAGATGATACAGCGATTAAAAATCTTATTTTTAACTTATCCGGACTAATAGGAAGACAAAACTGTTCGCATCACTTTTCTCATGTGAAATTTAATTTGTTCGAATACAGATTAAGATTAATCTTAATTACATGTAATTGTAAAAGAAGACGTAATATACAGCCAGAAAACCAATAACATGATTTTTATTACTATCTCGGCTGTACAGTATGTTTCCTTCATGTCATTATAATACACCGTGTATTCTTATGTATATTTATTTTACAGTATAGTGCAGGAACCATAGTAACAGTAGATGATACAACGATTAAAAAATCTTGTTTTTAACTTATACGGACTAATAGGAAGACAAAACTGTTCGCATCACTTTTCTCATGTGAAATTTCATTTATTCGAATATAGATTAAGATTAATCTTAATTATATATAATTGTAAAGAAGGACGCAATGTACAGCCAGAAAACCAATAACGTATTTTTTATTATTATCTCGGCTATACAGTATGTTTCCTTCATGTCATTATAATACATCGTGTATTCTTATGTATATTTATTTGACAGTATAGTGCAGGAACTATAGTAACAGTAGATGATACAGCGATTAAAAATCTTATTTTTAACTTATCCGGACTAATAGGAAGACAAAACTGTTCGCATCACTTTTCTCATGTGAAATTTCATTTATTCGAATATAGATTAAGATTAATCTTAATTATATGTAATTGTAAAGAAGGACGCAATGTACAGCCAGAAAACCAATAATGTAATTTTTATTATTATCTCGGCTATACAGTATGTTTCCTTCATGTCATTATAATACATCGTGTATTCTTATGTATATTTATTTTACAGTATAGTACAGGAACCATTGTAACGATAGATGATATAATCATTAAACGATTGATTTTGTTTTTAAGTAGAGTCGAACCTTATGCGGACTAATAGGAAGACAAAACTGCTCGCATCACTTTTCTCATGTGAAATTTAATTTGTTCGAATACAGATTAAGATTAATCGATAGTCTTTTCTGAATATTTATGAATCCTATATCTGTTTGACTGCTGAGTCACATAATTCTTTCATCATAATTGCATAGAGTAACTCTCGTACATCGAAACCCTTTTTCGAATGCTTCGCCATGACAAGGCAAGTCTCCGTTAACACTTTCGTTTGCTGTTTCCATTTGAATAAAATCGTCATTATCATCGCTAGTGTCGCAATGAAGCCATTTCATTACATCAGCGTATTTAAAATTCATGTGCTTTGTATAATTCTCAATATCATTTTTTTTTTGTCTAATGTCTATGATCATGACTTTTCCAGCATCGTGTACTTTTACTAATTCTGTTCCATTTATACCACTTTCGAGTTCTTTAATTATGTCGTACCTTGTTTCTGCTTCTCCTTGTAAATTCATGCAAATTCTTACAATCAGAATTCCCTCAATCGATAAAATGAAAGAACACACAGTACACGAACAATAATAAAATATGTAAATATTTGAAACGAAAGGAGGCGTCCATTACTGAGGAACATTATGTCCGGATAACAAAACGTTCTGATATTGCTATATTATTTGCAGAATCATGGAGAAATAAATGTCTTATTATATACATTAACATAATTATAATCTTTCAACGGAATTGCGATATCATTAAGAAAATATTTATCCTAATATTCCACGTTATTTAAATATCCTTTATAAACACAGAAATCGAAATAATAATAATAAAATACGATCGTATCGAATGCGTAACGTTCTCTCAAAGCATCGATAAATGTTAAAATGAGAAACATAATTACAATGATATAATAATTGTGAAACAAGAGCGAAAAGATCAGATCAGTTTCACTGACATTTTCCGTTTCAGAAGTATACATATTTGGTATTTTATGCACTACCGTTTCCCTCAAGTACGATACGAAACGATAAGGTGGTCTTTTCACGGCACAAACCCGTTTTTATTACCATCCTTATCTGTTTACGAGCCGTCTCTTACATAAACTAGCAGGATGCAGCCCCTTTTAGGCTGACTCCGGTATTATCAGTAGCTTTGATTCACCCCGTAAAATCGGGGCTCGACTTTCCCACACGAAAGGGCACGTCTGTTTGCGTTTGCGTTTGCGCGTGCTATCAACCTTCGCAACATCATTTCAACTGACATCCAGCTACATTCATAATATTCCCTACTGGCAAAAAGTTAATATCAGTTTTTTGTATATGCAGGCGTAAAAGCAAATGCAGACGTTCTATTTGATAGCCATCTTGGGGCAAAATATAAATTCGCGATGTACGATCCACGTAGACATATGAACTTTTAATACGTCTGTGTATAAAATACGGAGCATTTAAATAACAAATTTAAGATACTCGCAGATACTTGGGAGAAAAAACGTTTCAGCTTCACGCGATTGTCAGCGTAGAATAAATGAAATTTGTGAAACAATACACGTGAAATGTTCATATTCTAGCAGTATGTTGTGATATGTTATACGATTCTATGCTTAGAACAAATGGAACTATGGGGAACAGCGAGTAATTCTAACATAGAAATTCTTCAAAGATTCCAATCAAAAACTCTAAGATCCTTAATAGATGCACCTTGGTATGTTACCAAAGAAACAATACATCGCGACCTTAAGATACCCACAGTTAAAGAAGAAATATCCAAATTCAGTAATAGATATAACATAAAAATTAACAACCACCAAAACCTACTAGTTACCCAATTACTTGACACGACGGATCAGATCCGCAGGCTAAAAACACATTATCCTTTAGATTTAAGCATTAGATTCGACTAGAATCAAACATACGATAAACACTTATTCTCACAAAGGATATAACATAACAAACACGAAGATGGTACCCCGCTGGGGGTAACCTTCCACATGCTATGTATATCTAAATTATAATATTTTACCAAATGTCCTACTGGACAAATTGTAAAATTACAATAAATAATATAAATATAAAAAAAAAACTTATTATTCAAGTTATAGTACCACGCCAGAATAATTTACTTGTAATTCTCAACGAGAATTGATTGTAAAATTCCTCCAAAAAAAAAAAAAATACAAGTGGGTACAGTGTAATCGCACTTGAGCGTTAATTTCTTATTCTTGAAAATTTTTCTTTTTAAATCATACGTTTGTTCCTTACATAGGTTTGTACCTTATTAATAATAAAATTTATAATGAAAAAATATATATGCTTGCATGATTTAACGATATCGAAAATTTCTAGTAATTCTAATTCCTTTTTCTAAATTTGATTTAACTTTGAAAACTCAACGATCGATACAGCGGAACTTTCATAAAGTTCCTCATTCTATTTTCGTTTATTTAATGAACGTTATTCCGCAGCTTTTGTACGTCCAGCGAAAATGCTTTAATATTTAAAGCCAAGTAATATCACAGGGATTTCATTTATCGTTAAACATACCTAATTTCCAGGTTCTCGCTCAAAGGCAGGTTGAAATTCATTTTTTTTTTTTTTTTTTTTTTTTTTTTTAAGCTAATCTGTTCTATGAGAATGTAATAGCTCGCGTATACTTTTTTCCCCGCGGACAGGACTTGATCTCAAAATGCCTTATAATTGGACATTCCGATGCAAATTTAATTAGCTCTGTCTTTTGGTGTACTTCTGCAGTAGCTAACAAGCGAGACGAAAAATTTCAGCAAAATGAATGACCGAACAGTCGCAGGACAAAGAACGAAGGATGAAAGAGACATAAGCGATAATCGCAGGCAAAGAAATATTCGTGTTTGACGAGAAGAATTTGACTTCTTTTTATCAAGCAATTAAAAAGATGGGTATTATCCAAGTAATTTCTTTCAAATTAGACGATGAACAAAAATTTTAATTTATATTATAAAATTGTAAGAAAAAAGAAATAATTTAATGTAAAGAAAATTACTAATAACGTATGAATATTTATAAATTGCTGTTGATTATAAATTTATATATTCAATTATTAATTATCAGAGATTATTAAATTTGCGCGGATACGATCGGAAATGTAAATTTCTGTATCGATGTGAAATATTTGTAGAAATATAATAATTGAAAAGTACGGCAAATAGAATAATTCAACAATAGAAAAGATAGTGTTCCACGAATTTGTATCGCAGTAATTTATGACATCTGGTTTTTGAAAACGTTCACTTTCATCAGTTTTCCTCCAACGATAATTCACGATTCACCTTTGCTTTTCTACAAATTTCTATCAAAATCGAATAATATGTTAGTCTTCCTGTGAGTACGAAATAATTGTGCAACGGAAACATAATTTTACACCTCTAAGTTTAGGATCAAATTGTTCGTTATAAACAATTTTATACAAACACAGGATATAATATTTGCTAATTGTAGATTTCTTGCGTAAGTGTAAAAATTAAAAAATATTGTTATCACGTAATGTGCTACGTGTCAATAGGAATTTTATAATACAATTCAAGAGCAATTACCATTTGTAAATATTGAAAAGTGTCTTTCTTTCGCAAACGTGTTTTTTTACAACAGTGCACCTTCATACAAACGTGAAACCAAGTCTGTGAAATGTCACGGTGTTTATCTCAACAGAACAAGATGGATCGTACGTAATTCGACAAAATAATATAAAACAAAAACGTTGAGCGTCTATTATTTTCTCATAAAACGAAAGAAACTTTTCGGACAACCTAATAATTACGTATTAGTAATTATTGTAATTCTTGTGTCAAAAGTCGATGTCTTAGAATATTATTAAGCGATAAACATGCAATAACACATGAACAATAACAATTTTTACTTGAAATAGTATAAAATATACTTTCGTAATAAAAATGCAAAGACCATCTCGAACAAAATTTTTTGTTTTCTATAAAAATTATCTAAAGACAAACGAGATTGGTACTTGCAGTGCTTGGAAACGTAAGTGAATGGCAGGTTCAGTTTTCCCTACAACTAAGATACACAGACAAGCTTCTCCACAGATACAATACAATGTTAGTGGAAAAGATAGAAAATTTCGTGATGCATTTGGATTATTTTGTACACTGGAAAATTAAAATGTTACAATAATCAAATCAAATGAAACTTTGAAAATAATTTTCAATCAGAGGAGTTTTTCCTTTCTGCTAAAAGATTCGATGTTCAGCGTTGTCCGCGACAAGCCTTCAATTCGCAGTAAATGCAACCATATTACATTTACACTAAGAAAACGGAAACCACCAAATATCCAATTGAATGGCATGCACGTAACACAAACGAGGCAAGTTAAATACCTAGGACTCCACTTGGACACACAACTTCCATGGAAACAACATACTGAATCAATTATAGACAAAACACGGTTAAAAAGAAGACAGAAGTACTGGCTAACTAGTCGAAACTCTAAACTCAGCATAGAAAATAAATTAAAAATCTACAAAACGATAATAAAACCAATTTGGACGTACGGAATACCACTATGGTGGACAGCAGCAATGAGCCACATAAATAAACTAGAGCCGCTACAATCGAAGATACTGAGAACAATAGTGAACGCCCCATGGTATGTCAGAAACGAGGATATACGCAAAGACTTAAAAATACCAACGGTCAAAGAAGAAATCGGCAGGCACGCAGAAACATACAAGGGAAGAACGGCAACACATCCAAACCAGGTGGCTGCTGAAGCCAGCAAAACTATCATAGAAAGAAGACTAAAGAGAAAACACCTAACTGACCTCACTAAAGAAATAAAATAGACAAACTCGAAGATGATATCCCGCTAGGGGTAGCCATCCACATGTTATTTAGCAATTTTTTTTTCTTTATTTGGAAGTAGTTTACAATCAATTCTCATTAAGAATTATAAGTAAATTGTTCTGGCGTGGTACTATAACGTGAATAATAAATGATTATCGTATATTTGGTTCTAGCTGAATCTAATGTTTAAATCTAGAGGGCAATGTCTTTTTAGCCTGCGGATCTGATCCGTCGTGTCAAGTAATTGAGTAACTAGTGGGTTTTGGTGGTTGTTAATTTTTATGTTATATCTATTAATGAATTTGGATATTTCTTCTTTAACTGTAGGTATCTTAAGGTCGTGATGTATTGTTTCTTTGGTAGCACACCAAGGTGCATTTATTAAGGATCTTAAGCATCTATTAAGCATCTATTAAGGAAGAAATCGGCAGGTACGCAGAAAAATACAAGGAAAGAACGGCAACACATCCAAACCAGCTGGCTGGTGAAGCGAGCAAAACTCTCATAGAAAGAAGACTAAAAAGAAAATACCCCTCTGACATCATTAAAGAAATAAAATAGTCAAACTGGAAGATGGTATCCCGATGGGGGTAGCCATCCACATGTTATTTAGCAATTAAGTTAGAAAAATTTATCAAATGTCCAGTTGGACAAATTGTAAAGTACAAATTAAATAATAAAAAAAAAGTTTGTCTTTCGCCGCATCGGAATAGCGGACATTTAACGCGCAAAATAGCGGCTATCTTTAGCTTCGGCAATTAGAACCGAGGAACGTGGTTATCTGAGTTTGTTAAAGCAGCTGAAAGTAGATCATTTACAAAGCTTCTGGCTGGAAAATATAATACACCCTCCCGATCGATGGACAATCAGATATCTCAACGAGAAATAAGATTTCACGAGCCTGCTTATCCGAGGAATCTCGAGTTACGAGTTACGAGCGTATCCGTCAGCATCCGGAAATTGAATTCGGCCGTAGTGGAAGTATAAAAATAAATCTTAAACGCGGATATCCCGGGTGCAGACTCTAGCCAGACAAAGGAGCGAGGTTTAAAGGGCACGACGAAGTAAGGTACGTTACAAGAGAAAGAAGCTATTAGGAATTGATTCTGTGTGGCAGTCAAAGGCTTTCAGCGATTCGCGAAAAGACGGGGGACGGGCAAAGGAGGGACGATCAAAGGGAAAGGCGAGCGACTGTTTGACGGGAAAAGGGAAATCATTAGCCGGGACGGTGTCGTGTGGAACGTGACTGAAATCTATTTGGATGGTGTGGCGTTGATCGAAAGGAAAACGCGATATATATCGCAGGAGATGCCGGGAAATCGTGCTGTCGACTTTGATAATGCGTCGGCTAACCGGCTGAACGGATATATCGCGTAATAACATCGAAATTCCAACGATGCGCGAAGAATCGAACGCGACAGGGCTGGTTTTACCGTATCGGAGGCTTCTCTGCTCGCCGCACAGCGGTGGAAACAATTTTCGCTATGTGAAGAATTAACCAGCTTCCTCGGGCTGACAAGAGTTTATCGTGGCTGATACGTCGATTTTCTATGAACGCCGTGAATTCCATGCGGATTCGGGCCGAACAACGGCAGGATGAAAGAGAATTCGAAACGCGCGCACCGAATACAGAGGCGACGGCCGCGCGACACACACCAACCGGCCAGAAATTGACGTTCTTCTGTCAGCTTCATCCCCCCGTTCATCGTTCGCTTTGAAATTCCCAGTTTGTTTTAAACATTCGCCGCGCCACTCGTTTTGAATCGCAGCGAACCTGAAATTCACTGTTTCCAAGGTTTTAACGATATTCAAAGCGTTAAAGCATTTGCGACCCGTCGCGTCGCCGAAATATTGCGCAATCCTGACGAGAGTGATGACGCGTATCAACGCTTTACAATATACAACGCGGATACATAGCATTGTGTCATCTACAACGCGAAAAATCGCCGAAAATGAATGTTTCAAATATACAAGGTGTCTCATTCCGATCGATATCATCGAGCCCTGAATATCTAGCGAAACTGTCGAGTACGTGCACCGAAATATGCTTCGAATGAAAGTTGAATGGCTTTGAGGGAGACGTGGATCGTTGTTATATTAAATCTTTTTCCTGGATAAACGCATGAAGGATTTCGTTAAATAAAATCACATGCTTTTCAGCGCATTGATCGAGGCAGCTCGCCATATCTTGCGAAAGGGTATGAAATTGTAAAAGAAATGAAACTTGTGCCAGGAGCCAGTAGTTTTAAATGTTCCTTGACCCGTTAACAGGATAGCTGTTAATTAAAAATTTCTGTAATCACTGTTAAAAGAAAAAGATCGTACTTAAAGGCGCATCAATCTCAATTAGGTCAGTCTCAGTCCTTACGAATGTGAACATGATATATGTCGTTCTTAACACTAGAACTACCACGCCAGTCAAAATGACTGGATTCACAACTTTATTTTAAAATTCCTACTTGATGTTACATTTTTGACGCCAAATGAAGTTACTTAAAATTCTCAAGGAGAATAGATTGTAAATAAATTAACAAATAAAAAAATGTTACATTTTTACTCCGCAATAATGTACTGACTTTTGCAGAGATAGCTAAAGGAATAATACAATAAATTTTTATTTTGTCCCTTATTTAGGAAAAAGTGAAAAGGGCCTATCTGAAACGGTCGAATTTTATAATAAAACAAAATTTGGGGTAGATATAGCAGACCAAGTGGCAAAAAAATATAGCGTGAAGTCGGGATCAAGAAGATAACCACTTCAAGTATTTTTTAATATTTTAGATTTAGCTGACATAAATGCCTGGATTTTATATAAGGAAACCACAGATGAGCAGATGTGCAGAAAAGATTTTATGTTTCAATTAGCAGATAAGCTTGCCACTGACAATGAAAAATCACGGATAGAACAAAGAGCATCTGAGATCCAAAGTACGTCAAAGAACTCACCTTATTCACGTAAATGGTGTCAGATAGGGAAGTGTAATAATAATAAGACCACCACCATTTACAATCTTAGTAAAAAATATGTATGCGGAAAAAGGAACGCAGAAGAAAGTTTACGTTTGTAAGAAATGTGACGGATGATAAATTTTCTACCTAATAATTTAAGTTATATTTGTATTTTGTTTATTCTATTACGCTTATTACACTTATTATTATATTATACTTCTTATATTTACCAATAGAAATTTATTTTAATATTCTTGTTACCAAAGATTTTGATACTGAATATTCTTCATTATTGTACTTATTGTTATTATATGGTTTTTATGATCTCAGAACATGGAATTTCTTTTGTAAGATAATAATAAATCAATAAATATAAAAATATTCTACTATTACGTATTTTTTAAAGACCAGTCATTTTGATTGCCTTTGGTAGAGATAGCTACGTCTCAAATGTTCAATGTTCTAGTGTTAAAGAAGAGAGAAACGAAAGGTATGAAGATAGGCTACGCTAAAGTAAAGCGATCATTAGGTCCAAGAGACGGACGGATTATTTATAAAAGCACGTTTCTTTGATAAAACAGCTTCGTTTCATTCCATTCCACTTTTACTTTTCTCTGTTTCTTTTTTGTCCCCCAATAGGGTACAGCAGGAAATTTGTATTTCACGAACTCGATGCTTCCTCCACAGTAACTCGATTACGCTTCCATTATACTAATGCATTTCTATTGGGATTTAATAGGTCGCATAAGCACTGAATTGGCTGATGTAAAGTATCGATGTATTTAGTTCTATAACTTTCATTTCAAACTATTACATTTGCCTTTAATTTACATCGCGTAGAAATTGTTGTTAATCGTTGTTAATCGAAAAATGCACTTAATATTTTAATTAATAATTTCTTTTTAGTTCACGTACAAAACACGAGGAAAATTATATCCTAACTGTTAACCCCTTAACCTATGACTTACGTTAGAGAATTTTGGGCCAAAAACGTAAAGAAGCTCGCGCTGCCTTCGATCGCGGGCATCGCTCGTGGTACGACGGTCGTGGTTTGTGATTTGTCCCACCACAAATAGCACAAACAAGGCTAATGATATATTCTTATTATCTCTTCGTATCGTGATCAGTTTCAAGTTATTTTTGGTCACATTCGCACATCGAAATTTATTTTCATAAATTCTAGAGAAGCATCCCCACAAGATGTTTTCAAGAAAAAGATTTCGTGATAAGAGCAGTGAGAATTGTGCTAAAAATTCCTCTACCGAAAGTGACAGTAGTGATATCATACGTTCTGTTCGAAAAAAATGCATGCGATTAGTTATTGATAATACTTCTGACGACGATCAACTACCAGAGCCCTGGCTTTCGGAAGAAATAAGAAATAATCCCTTACATCTACCAGAATGTTTCAAATTGTATCACACCATTGCAGATTATTAATTTTGTATTAGTGATTTTTGTATAAATAAACTTTTTGTAGTACTTGCATCTGTCACAATTATTGCATCAGGTTGTAATTACTTATCAAATATTCCACAAATATTTATAACTTTAGGAGGGCGCCGCCGCTAATATTTACATTTGGCCCGATCATCGTACTACGGGCTATGCCCGTAATATTTACGTTTAGTCCGATCATCGTGCTACGGGCTATGCCCGTAATATTTACGTTTGGCCCGATCATCGTACTACGGGCTATGCCCGTAGTTGTAAGTTAAGGGGTTAATCGGTAATTGTTAATTTCTAATCAAAGTTTAATGTTATTTTATCTATAAAAGTACCTTTTAGTTTAGAGCTTTGGAGGAAGCGATATATTGTACCCTTCTGCATTTTCTTCAAGTCGAAAATGTTAAAAACACATCGCTAAAGTAGTCGATCGAAATAGACAAATTTTGCCAAGATAGCGGAATTGAAAGATAACCACGCGAAAGGAGAACGTAAACGAGAGTGAAATTTTGAAATCATATTTCTGGAAACTTGCTTTTCTCGAGAAACTTCGCCGGTATAAACATCAATTTTTATAAAACTTATTATACATATATTATGTCAGATGGAGATATTTTTATATTTGAAACTGTGACTAGTGTGCCATTTACATATTTTAATTCTGCTTAATCCATTAAGAACTCGGCAATTTGCACATTGTTTTATCAACTTTTGAGAAGCATACTATTACGCACAATGTAAATTAAAATACTGTGATAAATTTCTCTCTTTAGTTTCTTTCTTCGTGTCTCCGATCATTAATAAGTTTCTCTAAACTGTCTATTCGAGCAATGGAGTAATTCGAATAAGAAAGTAATTTGCCACGCTCCTATACATATTCTAACTCCTTTAAATCTTATAAAACTGTAGCATCCAGATGGAAGAATAAATTCACTTGTCCCTTCGGCTCTTTTTCTTTTTTTTCTGTTTTTCTTCTTTTCTTTGTTCCCTTACCGTAGTAATTTTCAAACGATGGAACTGTCAGTTTCTTTCGTTTTGCGTTCAGCAACGGAACGAACTTTTCTTCATTCGTGGAAATTTCACGGGAAAATTTACGAAGCGCGAAAGGGCCCCATATTATCACAATCATAAATATTATCATAATTTCGCGTCAATTGCGCCAGAATCGAATATAATTGAACACGGCCGAATCAAAGCTGTTCTTGTTTAACCGGATAATAAAATCCACCTATGTCGGGAGACAAATATCAATTTTATTTCATCGTTATTCGGTTTACACAACACCAATTTCAGAAATGAATAGTTAATCGGCTCCTTTGACTGTTGCGCGTCGAGCAAAACGAAAATAGTAAATAGATATAATTCCGACTCATAAAGCGTATACGTGCGTACAGGGTGTAGGTTGTGTGCGCGTGCAATATCTCGTTCGGAAAAATTCGTCGATACACAGTCAGTGGAATGCTACACACACAAGGCAATTGGCAGGAATAAAAAAACTGCTATGTATTTTCCAATTTGCTCATTGGAAGTATTGGAAAAAAGAATTACATTCGATCAGATAGACTTTATTCGGAGTTCTTCCTGTTTTTAATTGTTTTTTCTTTTTTTTTTTTTATGAACATATCGACCATCGGAATAAGTTATTAGCAACTCGGTGGAAATCATCTTTTTTCCTTTGCTTTAGATTTGGAAATTTTTTTTCTATATTTCTGTAATTCCATGTTTCACTTCTATATCTTTATATTTCATAGGCATTTCTATATTTTGTCTAAAATATAATTGTCTAATATATTTGTTTTGTGAAAAAAAAAACAATTAAAAACGGAAAGAACTGCGAATGAAGTAATTCTTTTCTCCAATACTTGCAATGAGCAAATTGGAAAATACATAGCAGTTTTTCTTATCCGCTTGGTTCGACCAGATATTCTCTTCATTCAGATTTCTCCTTCTTCGAAGAGAAAGTTTGTTCTGAAATAATTTGGACGAAGAAGATATAAATTGTTCTAAGAAGTTTCAACTATTTCCGGTTCATACATGTGTATGTTTTGCTTTATAACATCTATTGATTTTATATTTGTACAGTAAACTGATTTCGTGATAGTGTGTTAGTAAAAATGAATATTCTCTATCTAATTTATTTATGTCAAAAGCTGATTGACTAGTATCTGTGTGGAAGAAAAATGCATTTTCAAAAAACTTTAGAAAGTTATTTTTTCCTGCTGGTGCAGAGCAACATCATAATGCAACGTATACTTATTCACATAGTTACATATCTTGTTTCTCTCTCCTACGCTTTGATATGATTATCTTTGCATCTGACGCATTATATTACGGCAAAAAACGTAGCTTGTATGCGCGTAAAATGAAGCGCAGAAATTTCAAAAGTTGTATAAAAGAGAAACGTACACACACATACGATATAATATTTCCTTCACATTTAACGTTTCTTTTATCAGCTTACTTTATACAATTTTTTAATAACATATTTTATAATTTCTCTATATCGAGAAACTGAATGAAAAATTGGGAATTATAAATAATATAAATCGGTGTTGAATCTTTAAAAGTACACGTTATTATTTATGGATAAATACGAATACATCAAACCATTCCTTCATACATTTTTACGTCTTAACACTAGAACTACCGATAGTTAACACGAAACTATTTCTACCAAAACCAGTCAAAATGACTGGTATTTAAAAAATACGTAATAATGGAATATTTTTATATTTATTGATTTATTATTTTCTTACAGAAGCAATTCAATGTTATATAGTACATTTTTGATATTTTACAATTTTATAAATTTTATAAATATGTCAACCTTCGTTTAGGGATCATGGTCCCAGATAGATTAACACGTCCGTCGCCCAGCGTGATTCGGCTAAGTTTGCTGCAGGGCCCAAATCCGACCGCCGGTACGCAGAACGTAAATAGGGCGACAAGCTGGAAGTCATTGTTTATCGCCATCGTTTATTGTTTATCGTCTTCTATTCATTGTTTATCGCTTTCGATTCATTGTACAGAAAAGATTATTTATTTCTGAAATGGAGAAAGCGATAAGCTTTCCAGCTAGAGTATTCCGAAGGATATTATGGCAGATATCTCAGATTTTTCATTTAGTCGAGAAGCATACTTGTGAGACGTACATCAGTGATTTTTTCATCCTCAAAATGTTCAGTAAACAGTGTGAAAATATATTTGAAAGTGAGGATAGTAGTGATGACGGAGTCNTACTATTGTTCGAAGTGCCCAAAATCACCCCAAATGTGTTTGGAATGTTTTAACAAATACCATGCGATATAGAATAATGTAATATATTATCCAGAATATAAATTAATAAAAAGTATGGTATAATGTGTTTTTAATATTTTTATGTTCTATATCCTATATATAATATCGTATATTTAATTAACTCGAACAAGAAGAGCGTGACCATACTTTGGTGACGGGGCCCTCACGGAAGTATACCCGTCGCATGAATATGTGCGACGTGGCGACGAACGTGTTAATCCATCTGGGACCATGATCCCTAAACGAAGGTTGACATATTTATAAAATTGTAGAACCAGTCATCTTGACTGCTGTGGTATTTCTAGTGTTAGCATCTAGCGCTCTAGCGATCGATCCGCGATTTTCCTGATAACCGATATCCTCATATCGAGTGATACGCAGTAAAAATTTAAAAAACGCGTGGGAAGTTGTACAAAACGTGGAAACTGGTTAATTGGGGTTCGATAAACAGATTGCAGAACCCTTTTATTCTTTGACAAGTACCAGTCATTTTGACTGGTATTGGTATAAGTAGCCTCGATACGAAATTATTTTAAGTTTGAATACATAAAAAACAAAATACAATTCATTATATTATTCTTTTGGTTATCGTTGCGAAAGTCATTACATCATTGCGGAAAGAAAAATATAACATGAAGTAGGAATTTTAAAATAAAATTGTAAAACCAGTGAATTTGTGTGGTAGTTCTAGTGTTAATCCTGCTGTGTGTTTTCTGAATCATTCTCGATCGTTGTCTTACACTTGTATCGTTAGGGAATTTTCTAAACTCGAGAAACCTGCAAAAAATCGCTATTATTAAGACACGTGTCACTCTTCTTTCAATTTCAACTTTACATTTTTATTTCTATTCTCCAAAATTTGTCTTCTATTCAATTGAAGCTAAAGCATAAAAAATTCGAAAACCCCAACAGAATTACGTAAAAGAACTTTTAATTTCTAAATTACCTTTAAACTTACCTCATCTTTCCACGTATTTCTATAATACCTTTCATAAAAAATCTCCGCTAGTGATTGCCACTGTGCCAAGAATTATCCTCAAACAGAGCCGCGTAAAACGTTTCACGCCCTTTAAATCTTCTTAAAAGCGGCACCGAGAGACGATCAAACTGCATTTTCGCCCCATCCACTTTACACGCACTCGTTCGCCTGCCGTTCAAACGATCGCGCACAGATATTGCATAACACAAAAGACCGTGCATACATTCTTAAACGCGTCTGCCACGGTGACGCAGATATACGCGCATTTATGCACTGATATATCGCGCCAGCTTTTAAGGAAATTGCATTAACAAGTCTAAAATAATTCCCCCGTCGGCAGTGCCGATACCAAGGGAGAAGCTTCGTCCCTATACTTTTCCACGAGCTTCCGTTCTACCCCTATATCCCCTTGTCATGCCTTTTTCCCTGCTTCTTTTCACGCCCGACTCTCGCCGGAGCACTTTGTCTGATGGCGAAGACGACGCGAACATGTCGCCGAAAATCCGATTTCTTCCGGTGGACAGCTCGCGGGAAATCATTACGTATTTTTTTGCTGACTTTGGCTCCTTTCTCGAGAGAAATTTGTCCAGAGATGTCCATTCCCATCCTACCGCCGCTATGATCCTCTGATTGTTATTGAAATTGAATCTTGCGTTCACGAAGGTTGTACGAGGTTCAGATCTCGTCGAGATTTAATCGCATTAGTCCGGCTCGAACGTTTACTCGTTAGACTTTACAGCGACTTTTCACGCGTTTTTACGTTTCTGTGAACGTAGTTGGAGACTGTTCGCGGACAACATTGTAAGTGGCAAACGTGAAATTCTTTTAACAGAAAGGGAAATAGATTTTACGTGTACGATAATCCAAATGCATCACGAAATTTTCTATTTTTTGTACTAATATATCTATCAAAAAAAGAATTGTTTTTCTAGAAAAGCCTTTTATAGTATGTGCCTCTTAGTCGTAAAGAAAGCTGAATGTGCCATTCGTTTAAATTTACAAGCACTGTAGCAATCCTGTTTATTATGCGCGAGTAAATATTTTATAGACGTAGTTGATACAATCGCCTATGATATAATATAAATATGAATATGGTATGTAACATAACATAATATAAAATTTATGCACGAATACTTTCTACCAATTAAGCAGCTGTAAGTAATATTTTTTTGATATAATATTTCTTGAATCGTATTTGAGATTCAGAACAAATGCAGGTAAACTGTCTGCGTACGTCTATTTAAAAGAAATAAGAACAACACGTTAGATCCAAAAATACAAGTCTTTTAAGAAGAGTTGATAAACTGACGAAGCTTTATGAAAGATACAATTGAAGATTTCTCCAAGTGTCAAACATCAACAATTTTTTAGGAGTGAGAGAAAGCTTCTCTGACTTAAAATTATTTTCGAAATTTCATTTGTTTCGATTATCATGAGATCTTAAGAGTACAATAAACCAAATGCATCACGAAATTTTCTATTTTTTGTACTAATATATCCGTCAGAAAAAGAATTGTTTTTCTAGAAAAGCCTGTATGTGCCTCTTAGTCGTAGAGAATACTGAATGTGCCATTCGTTTAAATTTACAAGCATTGTAGCAATCCTGTTTGTCCTTAAGTAACTTCTATAAAAATGGAAGATACGTTTCTTCAAGAGGCTTTTTTATTCTTATTATAAAAATATATTTTGTAACGTCTCGAGTAAGAATTGTTATAAAACTGGTGATATTTAGTGTCGAGCGTGTCTATTGTTTAAATGCATTTACATCGTGTTATACAGAGACAATGTTGAACTATTAGTAATTATTTACAAATGGAAACTGCTCTTAAATCCTGCGCTACAGCATCCCCATTGGCACGTGGGACATTATACGATAAAAGAGCAAAACTTTTTAATTTTTTCACTCGCAGCGTTGTCTGCAAGAAATCTTCAACCGAAGAAGTCGAAGCTAAATAGAAATTTGTTTGATGTAATAAATATTACGATCAATACTCTGTTTTAAATATTTCGTATATTTTTGCATATTCTGTGAATTTTGGAAGCTTCAAATTTCCCATAAAATCGTGAAAATCCACAGTCTATCTATAATTTTATTTCGTATTTTTGGCAACTGCTGCAAACAGTAGCTGCTTGAAACGTACGTAATTATAAAAGGGCGGTAACGTTGTTGGAAAATCGTCGCTCTGGTTCTTAACTCTTCTATCTCCACTGGTTTGTAAACTGAGAAAACTCAGTTTAAAGTTGTTGAAGTCTAACGTTGTAGAGTGAAGTTAGGACCCGGAAGAATCGAATATTTCGTTGCTTTCTAAGTAGAATTTTCGCCGTATAATCATAAATTTGTATTCTCCGTATCAACGAGACGTACGTAAATTCATTAATTACGTTTCTTCTTTTTTACGTTTAGAACAGTTTTGAACTAAAACGACGAAATGTAGCTACTGTTGACAATTTTATCAGCAGATATACTCTACGAGAAGGGGCTCCTTAGTCGTTTCTTTTTGTGCGAGATTCAAACGAAGAAATCTGCCACGAAGGCAACCTTCACAGTCTTATTTTCGATAGTCCGGTAAATTGTGTGGATCTTTATCAAATCTTCCGTCAAAGGAAGAAATTTGGTGCTGGAAATTACGTCGTAGAATTAGTGCAAGAATAACGTAACGTTCTACAGTTGACGTGACAAATTGCCAGATGAAAGATAATCGTAAGTTGAAATGGATATTAGATAGAAAATTTCCATTTGGAAAGGAAAAAGGGAAGAAAATAATCGACGGCGTAGAGAAACCTGACTATGTAGCAACGTAGGAAAGGGAACTTTCTTTTGGAAGAAAAAGAAAACAAAAGAGGAAGAAAATAATTAACGACGAAGCAGCTTTGTTACTTAATTCATGAAACTTGAACGTTATGTGAATAGTCCGAATCAGTTTCCAACTGACACTGTCCGAAATTCGAAGGAATAACAGCACAGGGCGTTAAATACATTTAACTGGACTAAGCTGATTTTCACTTTAAATAGAAATATCGTGGAATCGAATTCAGAGGAACGCTGAGTGCGTAAAACACCTGGTATTGGAGCACTTTTGAAGAGAGAACAATTTCTCTTTTCTACATTTGCATAATGTTCTCAGAGTGTGATCATGGAAAGTATTTAAAATGGTCCCCCGGAAAGTAAACGTTTAACTTTGTATTACAGGAAGGTAAGTGATGTTTCCACTTCTACAAATTACATTCTAGCAACTCTCTATTATTTTAAATGAAACTACGCGTAACGCGTTCCAAGATGTCGAGGATTTTTCACGTTTGTCGAATATCGCAACTTTCTTAATTCGGACTGTCTCTTTAAGAAAGCTAACGATGGCTTGTAAAATTAAACAAATATTTCAGCGTTTACAATCTTTTCTCAGCAGCTTTATTTATGCTTCTAGACTTTGCTCTTATTAAATATTTTTAAATACGTCAAATATATATATAATGTTCAATTATCGGATAATTCGGGGATCGATTCTGAAGTCTGAAAATCGAGTTTATTGTAACAGTACTTAAATAAAATACAGAGGTAAACAACAATTAATAATAATTAATAACAATAAATAATAATAAATAACAAAGCTTTGTACAAGGTCTATCAGAGAATCGATTTTCCACGTCCTAAACTACCACTCTTCCTTTGTCAATCTTCAATACTCTAAATAATAATTCTCTTTCATGATCTTGTCTATTTCTAACGATCGAAATCCTTCTTCTTCTCTAGCCGTCCATCTGTTAAATGACTGTTTGGCAAATCGGTTGTCCGTAACAGTAAATAAGGTCACACTGTCAGTTAAATAGAGAAAGTCCTTTTGTTTGTTTTTAAACTCTTAGGGAGTTTACATATATCCAAAAAGAAATTTAAATATTCGTGTGTAAGATGTTATCGATAATAATCGATTATTGCTTATCTGTAACGGTGGTTCTGAAGATTTATATCTTTTGCGAATTATATAACGTTATAGGAAAGGTACTCGTCTGAATTCTTTATTATTAAATAAATGCATTCATACTTCAATCTTTTCTGAATATGTATTTGATATATATTTAATAACAAAGAATTTGAACGGGTACTTTTTCTAATATTTCACACGTGCCAAGTCTAGTCGTAAATTATTTTTCTATGAAAAGCGTATCTATGAAAACTCAATATAAACCACCGTAAATAATCGGATATTTTCTGATCTGTCAAGGACTGTATTATTTGACATTTGACAAGAGTAATAGAAATAAGATGCTTTAAATTAGTATTTAGATTGCGATAACTAAACTGATATCTCGTGTCGTTTCTAATAAAGGGCGAATTACTGGATAAAGTACCGAATGAAATAGCTGATCTATAATAAATTCATGATAACCTTTCCCGTCTTTTCCGTCAGTTTCATACATCACAAATTATCATTGATTTAAAAGGACAGGATAACTGTACATTTCTTTATAGAACTTTAACGACATTCAAATATAAATTAAGCTTCATCAAGAATTAATATCATTCGATGAATGAACGATAGAGATTTTTATATTCGTCAACAGGTACAATAGCAATGCAAAGAAATAAGAATTAACAAGTATACTTTGACGAGGTTGTTTAACCAGAGATAGACAGAGAACGAGAGATAGACTCGTTAATAGACGGACAGAAAGAACAAGGTGTTGCTCGTTTTTCCTCGTGCACGTTAATGCTAATTAATGACAATCATCTACATTTTACCCACGCGTGTCATAATCTTTTTATATGTATAGTGGTTGATGCGACTGTAAATGGTGAGACAAAGAAAAGAGGAAAAGCGTTCTCGAGTAACTTCGCAAGTACAATTAGAATGTTAACCGTTTATTATCTTCTATCGTTCAAGTTAATGTTACAATCAAACTCATCACAGAGTTAATATTTCAAAATGTTTTATATATACGTGTACAACACGTACAATATGATCGCAAACGTTTCCTATGGGACGAGAATTAACGTAGAATTAAATTAAGGAACGCTTGTGGTAAACAATTATGGAAATAGCAATAGACAAACTTAAACGGTAATAAAAATTGCTTCTCTAAATACGTAGGACGTTCAGAAAGAGATACCCATTTTGAAATAGCAACAATAAAAATGCATTTTAGGAACTTTTTTTCTCATTTCTGACTTTGGTATATATACAAAGTTGTCTCTCTATACAACCAGCAGCCCTATTCGAACACTTATCGAACACGAGTTTTTCCATAACTTTGTCATACACTTGCACCGCCAGCTCACGTAACCATCGTCCACGCAGTCCCCTAGATCACCGTTTCTTATGAAGTGTTATTGACACAGAAATTCTTGCAATTTTGCAAAAAGGATGGTAATCTGGCTTATTTAATGCGTCTATCATTTGCAATGAAGCCGCAGATACGTTCTTATCAATGATTCAACTATAGCTTCATTACCTTGAACTGCTATAATTCGATGGTGAATTCCTTCTGGAAGACCACACTTTGTCATCGACGGCACTTTCAATTCGCATCGTCGTTTTAAACGCGCGATACAGCGACCACATTGAATGTTTAAATAGAAAATTTGGCATGGCTTATGAAAATGTATGAACGAAGCTAAACGATTTTCTATGAACACATCGTTTTACGTGGCTTCTTTACGCGAACGGGTAGTACTTTCTGGATTCCTATTAGAAACCCATTAATTTTAGCAATTAAAGTGGAGGAAGAAGCTCTCACAGCTTAATCGCTTTCGCGGACTTTCTCTCTAAATATCGAACACTCGTTCCCCTGGCTGACCTCTTAAATCCAAACGTAGCGTCGAAAACGCGTCGCTAAATTCCCCAGTACAATTCCATTTCGCGTGGGCTCGATATCGGCCGTGCAGATAAAACAGAAAAAGTAGCAATTTGAATGGAAATGCGAGGGAATTCGAGTTTTCACATCGACAAATACCGAAGTTATACGAAAGTTCCGGTTGGAAGGAAAATAAAAGGGTGTCGCGGGCAAACGTGCATCTGGGGATCCTGCTGGAATTAGGTGGCAAAAAAGAAAAAGAGAAAAGGAAAAGAATCGACGAAGAAAATCGTTGTTGGTTAAGAGGAAAAAGAGAGAATGAGAGAGACATAAAGACAGAGGAGTAAACAGAAGCCATGGAAGAACGGGGGATTTGGAGGAGAGCAGGGAAAGAATCGAAGCTTAATGGGAATTCCCAGCAGTACGAGGATTTGCATGGCAAATGGGTAATTAGTTGGTAAATATGATCATGGGGCGTTCGGGCTTCCCAGCGCAATCATTACTCTATAAATTGGTAGATAGACGATGAAAAGTGATTTTACAAAGCAGAGACATCGCGTTAACGGGAAACACGGGAATACGAGCGAATAAGTCGTCGTTTGTTTACGTATTAATTTTCAAAATTGCGACGGATCAATGGTGATACGGCTGCAAACATTCGAGTACATTTTGCTTTGGTTACTTAGTTAGCTATTGTAACGACCCGATAAGCGGTATATCAATTCAGAAACGGCGATGTAACGGCCGGTGTAATAATCGTTCGTAATAAATGTTTAAATCTTCATTATCTTCGTTAATTCTATAACGGACGAGTATCTTCGTTAATTTCTATAACGAGCAAGGATGAGCCACGATAATTCGGCAATTGTTGCCAGCCTTTCGCCTTGTTTCACAGTTATTGGCTCTCGTAATGAACGAAGAATGCCACGTTAATTTATATTTACTAATACATCGGTAATCACTGTATGATTAATTAGTGTTATTATGTTATAATTGGTCCTTTCAACGAGCGGAACATATTACCGCGATCGTAACAATCGAGTAACTCTGTTCCGAATGAAGTTAGGAAAAATTCGTAGAGGTACTGTTTAAACACTAGAACTACCACTCGAATTGACTGGTTTTACAATTTTATTTTAAAATTCCTACTTCATGTTATATTTTTCTTCCACAATGATGTAATGACTTTCGTAACGATAACTAAAAGAATGATATAATGAATTGTATTTTGTTTTTTATGTATTCAAACTTAAAATAATTTCGTATCGAGGCTACTTATACCAATACCAGTCAAAATGACTGGTACTTATTAATGTGTAAAAGGGTCCTGCAATCTGTTTATCGAACCCCAATTAACTAGTTTCCACGTTTTGTACAACTTGCCACCCGTTTTTAAAATTTTTACTGCGTATCATTCGATATGACGATATCAGTTATGAGGAAAATTGCGGATCGATCGCTAGAGCGCTAGATGCTAACGCTAGAAATACCACAGCAGTCAAAACGACTGGTTCTACAATTTTATAAATATGTCAACCTTCGTTTAGGGATCATGGTCCCAAATGGATTAAAAATACCAAAAATATACTACATAACATTGAATTGCTTCCGTAAGAAAATAATAAATCAATAAATATAAAAATATTCTATTATTACGTATTTTTTAAAGACCAGTCATTTTGACTGGTTTTGATAGAAATAACTTCGTGTTAATTATCGGTAGTTCTAGTGTTAATTCCATCACTTTAGAATACATTTTTCCGGTGCCAATTTTCTTCTTTCGAATGCTTAAAATTACATCAGGCTTTTGATTTGATCGTATATAATGTATTTGTTTAAACGTCTAATCAGACGTGCACCGCTGTACGTATAACTTTTATAAACATTAGCAATTATTTAATTGTTCCACTTTTTAGCCTGCAATCCATGAAGAATAGTTCACTGTGCCTGTTGTCGATACGATAAATACACCTGTCATCACTTTCTGAAGTTTCAAACGATCGAAAACTTCGTCGGTGACAATAATAGCAATGCAACCCCTTTTAATATTCCATTTTATATCAACTGTCACATTAACTGCATTCAGATGAGAATGTACAATTTTGTCTCTGAATCTATTGGTCTTGGATGATCGATATTCTGTGATATTTAACTACGGCGAGTACGAAGAATGAAATTATTGCAGATGAACGAATAAAATGTATTTTAGATCGTAGTCAAAATATGTTTTGTACCAAATAAACAAATGTCACAGTGTATAATATAAAAGCGTAAAAGGAAAAATAGTATTGTGTCGCCCGAAAAGTTCGCTTCATTTAACGAATTATATAGGTGTCATTTTGTTGCACAACCTTTCTCCAACTTTCACGCAACTTGAATATTCCAGCCTCCCAGAATCTCTCAGGTTTTTCGACGTGGAACTTTTCAATATGATCTTTCATGATGAAATTCCTTAAAAATCGGAACGAACTTTCCAGACAACGCAATGCATATTACCGTACGACGTAGACATCTTTGTGTTGTGTTAAAACGGAAGCTAAAGGACGTTCAAGATGCGAGAACTAAATAGACAATATAAATATATTTTGTTAAAAGTAAGCAAATATCCGAATACTTTTGTACGACAGGATATATCTTGGAATCTTGCATCAAATGACAACTTGTCGGAAAATCGGAAAAGAGAACGGCGAGCGAAAAAAAGCGTACGATAGAGCGAAAAAAGCAGCATCGTCGAGAAAAAAGAGAAAGGAGGTGCGATGTACGATATTCAGTTTTCAGGAGACAGGATTTCTTCTTTTCGCGCGCGATAACACGACAGGACTACACTGTGAAACAAGTTCCCGTGTGGCCAAAGCTGCACCATAGTTGCCATAGTTATTCTAGCAAAGTTTCGATCACTGGCAGCTAACTTTGGCCACTCATACGCGTGCGTGCACACAGACAGGAAAAGTTCTCATGGAAACCGTGAGTCTGCGGTAGAAGTAGTTAGGCATTGTACGCGTGTATCCGTCGCAAATTGAGACAATTTCGGAATACTGCGGCCTTGTCCACGGCAAACCTAAACACGATTATTTCATCATTCATCGAGGAACACAGTGGTAATGGACTGCCACCGCGGACGCAATTTCGCATTGCTAGAATACGAACAGAGCCAGGGGCTGCTTGATTGCGAACTAAAGCATTTGCCATTCAATTCAGAATACTTTCTATTATAGTTGTAAACTAAAAACATTTTACCCAACTATAGAAATGTATGGTTGCAACGGTATATTGTTTATTGTGCGGACGATATATGNCACACCTCGTGATGAATAAAATCTTTATGAATATCACATGAATAGTGCGTAATGGAAAAGTGCTATAATTTTATATTCTTATCGATTATAAGTGAGACACTGGTGTTATTAGCGTACTAAAGCATTTGCCATTCAATTGAGAATACTTTCTATTGTAATAATTGAAAACTAAAAACATTTTAAACAACTATAGAAATGTGTGGTTGCAACGGTATATTGTTTATTGTACGGACGATATATGCATATCTCGTGATGCATAAAATCTTTATGAATATCACATGAATAGTGCGTAATGGAAAAGTGCTATAATTTTATATTCTTATCGATTATAAGTGAGACACTGGTGTTATTAGCGTACTAAAGCATTTGCCATTCAATTGAGAATACTTTCTATTATAATAATTGTAAACTAAAAACATTTTAAACAACTATAGAAATGTGTGGTTGCAACGGTATATTGTTTATTGTATGGACGATATATGCATATTTCGTGATGCATAAAATCATTATGAATATCACATGAATAGATGCGCAGTGGAAAAGTTTTACATCATTCGTGCTATAATTTTATATTTTCATCAATTAGAAATGAGACACTGGTATTATTAGCGAACTAAAGTATTTGTTACTCAACTGACAATACTTTGCATTATAATTATAAACTAGCAATATTTTAGCGAATTATAGAAATAGTCGCAGTGATATATTGTTTATTATACAGATGATACGTGTATACGTGTTACATACATATATGTGCATATTATGATTCGTAAAATGTTCATAAATATTACATGAAAAGATGCACAGTGGAAAAGTTTTACATCATTTGTGCTATAATTTTGTATTTTCATCGATTGTAGATGAGACACGTTGACTCAGGCGATTTCGTATTATTAGCGAACTAAAGCATTTACTATTCAATTGAGAATACTTTCTATTATAATAATTGAAAACTAAAAACATTTTAAACAACTATAGAAACGTGTGGTTGCAACGGTATATTGTTTATTGTACGGACGATATATACACACCTCGTGATGCATAAAATCTTTATGAATATCACATGAATAGATGCGCAGTGGAAAAGTTTTACATCATTCGTGCTATAATTTTATATTTTCATCAATTAGAAATGAGACGCTGGTATTATTAGCGAACTAAAGTATTTGTTACTCAACTGACAATACTTTGCATTATAATTATAAACTAGCAATATTTTAGCGAATTATAGAAATAGTCGCAGTGATATATTGTTTATTATACAGATGATATGCGTATACGTGTTACATACATATGTGCATATTATGATTCGTAAAATGTTCATAAATATTAGATGAAAAGATGTGCATTGCAAAAGCTTCGGATCTGTCTCGTTATAATTTTATATTGTTATGAAGCTTATAAAACAGGCGCTTGATTTTATGTATTTTCCTTATTAATTTTATCATACAATGTTCCGTTAGAAATTGTACGAAAATATTAACAAAGAATGTCACTCGATACTTGTTTTATGGCGATAGTGACAGTAAAATTTAGTATCGTATAGTGTCTATTTATTACAATTTGGTATTTAAAAATTCATAGCCGTTCCGGAGTCACATAGCATAGTAGCATTAATTTAAAGCAAACTATCAGAAATGAAAAATGTTTCATTTCATAAATAATACGGGTTTCCTGCGCGTATATTAGATGAAAGTAGACAAACATCTGGACAATTGATATATCCGTTCATTCTCTGTAAGCGTTCGCTATTTTTCTATTAAGTTTTCTAATTCGCTTGCACAAATATTTTATCCTGATGAATTCCATTGTTCCAGACCATTAAAATGAGTAGAATAAATAGAAGTTAACAATTAATAGTACAAGATTGCATCCATTTAGTGTTAGATGTGAGTTGAACCATTTAATTGCTTTTATACGGTTTGCAGATGCCGCGATTTTAGTTTGTAAGCAATACTGCATCATCTGCGAAACACTAGGACATAGATTGAGAAAATCTATTACCCTGCAAGTGGTCAGTTATCGCACAATTCACCCTACTCAATAAAGTTTTACCCGAAAACATAATACAAAGACCAATCGTCTTCCGGCTATTAACACTAAACCTACCACTGATGGTCGAACTTCTACACAAATTTAACCATATTTAAACGTTATCATATCGCTTCATGATTTATCACTTTTCACAAAACATGCATACAATATATTTTTCGATATCTACTTCTAGTTTGCTTTTTTCTTCTTCTAAGAAAAAATTGAAAAAAGAAAGATAAGATATTTTATTTTCTCTTAAAATAAATACAATCAGTATAAAGAAACGGTTATCTCAAGATTATTCAAATCATGATCGTATCTAATTAAATTTAGAGTATATTTTAACAGGTATTTATGTAAATAAAAATATAGGTAACGTGAACGCAATACTAACAATTATAGAGGAAGGATAGAGACAAAGATAAAATGTTGAGAACACGCAAAAAGGGAACAGTGAATGGAAAAAAAACTATGCAAAGTGAAGAAACGCGTGCATAAAAGATTCTTTTTCCGAAAGAATGCGTTTATGACGTAAACTTGTTAGATGAAATGTCAAGGCTTCTGAAATGTCAAAGCTTCTATTGTCTTTTATTAAATTCGTTATGTCTGCAGCAATTACGTTATGGCTGCAGCTGGTGGTTCGATAAAAATTAGATTAAACAACGGCGAATATAAACCTGATTAAATGGAAAGTTTCTTTGTATAGATCCCTCTGTGAAATTCATTATTAACTTATAGCTTATCAGAAATAGAATTGATACGTCGACTATTTGCATTTTAATTTCTTCAGCTTCTGCATCGCTCTCTGCATCAATGAAGACTGGACCATAATTTCGCAATGGAAGAACTCTCTAGTTCAAATCGGACGCTTAATTCTCATATTTTTTTTCTTAATTCTACTTATAATTCTACTTAATTCTATAAACACGAAACCTTTTTGCCTCGTTTTTGCTTTCTATATTATGCATCGAGATTACTGAGATGATCTAAACTTGTCAACAGAGGTTACTTTCAGAGATGATTAACTGAGAAGCTCAGGAATAATTAGTTCCTTATTTACAGGCAGACTTCCTTAAAAACGTAGAAAGTTCAAAAAGTACGGTATAAAAATAAATTTGGTTTAAATTTACATGGAGATTCATTTTTAAATATTTAAGAATCTCGTTTCACTTGTAAGGATTTTGGCGGATTGCGTCCTTATGTCCTTTTTCTCCTTATTTTCGTGCATTTCCTTTGATCTTCCTTCGATTCAATCTCTGTTTTAATCAAGTTTTAATTAACAAAAATATTTCCCTCGTAAGGAAATATCCTGCAAATTAATAATTGCCGATTTTAATTAAACTTTGGTGTATAGATTTGCTGCATATATCTACGGTATTCTAAATTCTACGTCAAAGGAGAGAACATCACTCTGGAATTTGCAAATATTGTAGTAAACATATTTATTTATCTCAACGATATTTCAACGACTAATCTGATTACGTAAACAAATATTGAGAAGGTTATTTCTTCGGATAAAATGCTGGTAATTCGTTACTTTGCTTTCATTTTTTCTATCAGATATAACACACAATATAATTTATAGATTTTTGTATACAATCGTGTGCGTAGTCTACACATTCGAACCATATTTGAACAAATTATCAAGCAATATTTTATTACTTTAAAATCCTTCAGACTAACTTATTTAACGTAAAAATTCGCAAGAAAATTTAATAAGGGAACTTTTATAATAACAGCAAATACTATAGTTGAATACTCGTGATAACGACAGTATTCATTCTTCCAATCGAAGAATACGTTCTGCAATAATTTCATTAACAGACAGTAGAGAAATAACTCCTTTGATGCAATTGTGCCAGGTAGCTCGTGAAATTCCTGCCCTTATAGACCGTTCCCTTATCCGACGCTCTTGCAGGAAAATCTATTTGCCTTTTACATTTTCATCTGGAATTTGTCGAGAAAAATCATCGGATCGGACAAACGCGCCATATAAATCGACGAAGATACGGTTCGATCGACGATCGATACATACCGGTGCTATAAGCAAACAGTTGCAGTAAAATCGCGCTGATGAATCCGTGATCGTGGAACGCAAATCGTACGAAAAGTTTGTCCATAAAATCAAGTTTTTATCTTATTACCAGTCTTGTTGGGAATTCCTGGCTCGATGAATTATTCCGCGATCGTAAATCACCGAGTATCGAGTGCACGTAAAACCAATGTTTCCGGCAGCCAGAAAGGTTTTGCGAAATGCATTATACGCTGCGACCAACTCGACAGGCATGGTAATAGATTTATGTTCCGTGCAAACGATATCGAGAACGATTGGAGCGAGAAAAACTCGGCAAATGTTAACTATGAAATCGCTCTTCGTGTTTAACTCGACGGAAGTTCTGTTTCAGCTGTTCGAAAAGATTCATCGGAACAGGGAACGATGAATATTTAAATCGTAAGATTCCCTTCGATCTAAAACTTAAGATCACCTTACGTTGTCTAGTTATTTCTATTTAAATCGAACAGCAATAAAAAAAAGAGAGAGAAATCGCATAGAATCTATAAATCGTGTTATATTATTGCCATAAGTTTATATAGTTTTGAATACGATTCGTGTAATAATTACGTATGTATGAATTATGTTCTATTCTATCTATGTGTATCGAAAAATGGAAACTTGAAAGGTCGTGTTAAAGGATTAATTATTGAGAAATAATTATAATAAGCAAATTACAGTACAATGAACGATAAATGTTTGCAAACGAATAACTGATAGATCTGATAAAGAATTGTTTGTTAGTTAATAATTCTAGATTTATTATGCTACTTTTATTATTTTTCTGTCAACGAACACGTCGAGTTTTTTTAATGTACAAATATTTTGTTTCAATTGTAAGAAAATGCTTGTAGGAAAATATTACCGAAACCTAGGAGCACATATGCTTGCTAAGGTCCCTTAAATTCGCCAAGCCGCGACACTACAAGTCAGCACATAAGTTAGCCGCTTCAAGTACGTTAAACCACACCTTCCCATTCCCTGCCATGGAACTCCTTACAAACTAATAGTTTACTTGCCGTATAAAGTCTCCAACACCACATTCGCTACCTCCACTACTCGCAAAACATACTTAAGCAGTCACTCTCACCCAAATCATTCTCATATCTCATTGGTTATATCGTTATACAATGGCGAACATATAAAAAGAATTATTTATTACAAGATTTTTCTGATAATAATTTAACTGAAATTAGTTTCTGTTTCTATTTCAGATATATTTTTGCCTAAAACGTTACGTATTCTTCGAACAATAGTTATACTTTCTCGAGTATTTAATTTCACGTGGTATGATAGTATTAATTTAATTAATTAATTGAAAAATGAATAATATATATTGCATGCAAATTATGAAAACAAATTCTCGCTACTGTGCGTACAAAATATTTTCTTAATTCGATAAGACTCAGATTTGTAACAATTTAAACCGAGGAAATATTCTGGTCAATCCAAGACAACATTTTGTAACTTAATTTAAACTTGCAACTGTTAAACGAAACTTTCGTATCAGTTAATTTCAAGCAGACAGTATCGCTATTATATCTGTCATGGGCTATTAATCTCATGCAAATGTTTACTTACGTACTTTCCACATATTCTCAACAATCATATTTTAAACAATTTAATAGCTTTATACTAATAGCGTTTAACAGAAGACGAAAACTCATTACGTCGATTGTATCCTATAATTATATTTTCCCTCTAATAGCAAAGAATCGCTGCTAATGGATGCCTAGCTTAATGCTAATCTGGGTTTTCACGCTGTTTGTCTGAACCTCGACATTTAATTACAATCTTGATGTTTCTTCTCATCACGAGCAAAGAAATGAAACAATAAAGGCAAGCCACAATAGTGGGATTTTCTAGTGAATCTTGAATAAAAAAATAAAAACATTTTTAAATTACACGTATTATACGAAAAGCAGATCCAAAAGGATATTGCATCGCATTATAAACTTCTTTGCGGATTTTATTATGTAAACCTTCAAATAAAAAAGAAGCCGAAGAGCATAGGGAATAATATGATAAATATTATCCTTTGTCTAACTGTAGGGAAACAGTTTAACATTTGAGCAGATTAACAGTTAATTTCTCTTAAACAAAATTCTCTTTATATATGTTGCAATATTATTATATTATATTATGTTATTTGGTTTTGTAATTATGTAAATATACGTTTCTCCTTCTTCTGCGGAATATTTCAAAAATAACAACTCTTTTCCCCAGGATCATTGCTTCATATGTAATCGAGTTCAATTTTTTCACAATTATCGTTTCTCTTTATCTTCCTGGTCTGATTAACGGAAGGATAAAAACGTATGTAATTTTTGTACAATATTGAACAAAACTTTGTCCACAAAGAAATTCTATCGCTTTAATCTCTTGCTTTAATCAACGGAATTAACACAGAAGAAGCAGACTATACAAAAAGGGTTTATCACATTTAACTCGGGTTCATTCCAATTTTTCCGCGTTTTCACGTAATCCTCGAAAGCCTGGCGATAGTAATTCTAGTATGATCAACAATATACAATAATTTTTCAACAACAATCACAAAACCAATAGGTATCGTGCGTTTCTTCAGCCACACGTATAGATTACGAAAGAGGAATGCAAGAATTCACATTTTTAGTCTTTTCGGAAGAATGAACGAAAAAGGGCGAAGAATCAGATTTGCGTGAAATCTTAATGTTAATATTTGTTGCAGAAGACGTAGCGAAAAATACACGCAAACAACGATTACTGGCCTTGTACCTGTACGGTACGATCTATTATGTGGGTAACTAATTGATTGCGGATTTTGTCATTACAGCCTAATGATAAAATCTGCAATCAATTAGTTGCCAACACAATAATTGAACACATCGTTATACGCGTTTGGTGAAGAGAAAAAGTGGTTGCGTAACACTGTCAGCCAATTCGTACACGCTGTTCAAAGTTCGTCCCGATGGAATCGCAGACTTCGGGACAAACGCGCACTCGGGGAGCGTCGTGGAATTATGCGACAGACGCGGTAGACAACGCACACATATTGCCGAGGAAGTCATACAATTGAGCCGCAGCTGTGCTATCGTTTGTCTAGGGAGACAATCACATTGTTGGCGTTGCTACTGAAATTAATGTCGCTAATGTCGCAATTTCTGCGATGACGTGGCGCAGGACAAATCTTCGTGTTTGGCGAAGATTCAACGTGTTCCATTCGTGAGCCACGGAGTGCGAGAAGCTTTTTGTTTCTCGTAGAGAAAACTTCGCCTTTCCGATGGCTCGACTCTTGTCATACCTCATTTTTCCACCGCATAATTTCACACTGTATAATGAGACGAAATTAATGTGGGATAGGATTTCAAAGGAAAATGCAGAAATTCGGTTCCTTTAAACGTGAGTGAAGATACGTAAACTTAGGTATTAGCAGCTGTTATTTCTATCATTATTTGCGCACACTGTCATTCTTCTTTTTTAATTTATTTTTGCTGCAGATGCTTCGTTACGATGTTATAAACAAATATTAAACGCAAGGCGTATTTTTATCTCTGTCAATGGATATAAAATTTGAAATTTACGTATTATTTTATTTGTTTTTATACTATTATATTTATATTGATCGTTTAAATCGCTTGAATTTTCACTTAAGTTGACCCTCGAACAGTACGAGGGTTGGACGCCCCTCGTAGCCAAAAACCCGCATATTATTTTTCAGCCTTCAGAAACTGATCTATGTGTAGACACATATGTCAATTTGTTTTCGACCTAAAACTTTTATTCCGCACACTACATGTACATTCGTGTGTTGTTAGTGTATTGTTACAACAAAATAAGTTCGAGAAAAGTAAATGTTATTAACCCTCAGTCGTCTGTCGCGTCCTTTTGACACACTTTTCCGATAAAAGATTATATTATTTTGCCATTTATAGAACAATTTTCCCGAAACTTGTTGATTTTGACGTGCGAATGAATAGCGATACCTCTGAAAGAGAATCAGTGCGAATGCACGTGACAAGAGCAAAATTAATTATTTATTTTTTTATGTCATTCATGTTTTGTCATTCTGTCAATTTGACATAATGAACGACAAATGAGCCTTAGAAAGGTTACGTGCATATAAAGAAGAGAAAATACGCTTACTCTGCCTGATCGGCTTTTAGCAACGGTGACTCGCGTTTTTTTTTTTCAAGGCTCTTCGTTAGCTGTCTATTTAGTTTGTTACAAAATCGCGGTTTACTACACGGACGATATGAGTAAGCAGACATAGTATGTATCTCTTCGCGGAAACTGTTACAATATTAATCGAGAAAAATTCACGTATAACCAAATCCGCGTTTCATCTGCTGTGTTTGAGGGTCAACTGACGCTGTATATTGGTTCGAACGCAAACCAATGTACTATGGAATTTATGACATTGCAAATTTCTTGAGAATTCTTTTGGATATCGGCGGTTAGATTATTAGACCTTTTCTGACAACTACAAAATATTTTAGATGTTCCGCCGCGCCGACTGCGCATACGCAACATGTAACGTTTACGTGATATGAATCATTCCTGTTAACACTAGAACTACCGATAGTTAACACGAAGCTATTTCTATCAAAACCAGTCAAAATGACTGGTATTTAAAAAACACGTAATAATAGAATATTTTTATATTTATTGATTTAGCACTTTCTTACAGAAGCAATTCCATGTTATGTAGTATATTTTTGGTATTTTTAATCCATCTGGGAGCATGATCCCTAAACGAGGGTTGACATATTTATAAAATTGTAGAACCAGTCGTTTTGACTGCTGTGGTATTTCTAGTGTTAGCATCTAGCGCTCTAGCGATCGATCCGCAATTTTCCTGATAACTGATATCATCATATCGAATGATACGCAGTAAAAATTTAAAAAACGCGTGGCAAGTTGTACAAAACGTGGAAACTGGTTAATTGGGGTTTGATAAACAGATTGCAGGACCCTTTTACACTTTAACAAGTACCAGTCATTTTGATTGGTATTGGTATAAGTAGCCTTGATACGAAATTATTTTCAGTTTGAATACATAAAAAACAAAATACAATTCATTATATCATTCTTTTAGTTATCGTTACGAAAGTCATTACATCATTGTGGAAGAAAAATATAACATGAAGTAGGAATTTTAAAATAAAATTGTAAAACCAGTCAATTTGAGTGGTAGTTCTAGTGTTTAAACAGTACCTCTACGAATTTTTCCTAACTTCATTCGGAACAGAGTTACTCGATTGTTACGATCGCGGTAATATGTTCCGCTCGTTGAAAGGACCAATTATAACATAATAACACTAATTAATCATACAGTGATTACCGATGTATTAGTAAATATAAATCAACTTGGTATTGTTCGTTCATTACGAGAGTCAATATCTATGAAACAAGGCGAAAGGCTGGCAACAATTGCCCCAATTGTAAATGGTGGTGGTCTTATTATTATTACAGTCCCTATCTGACACCATTTGCGTGAATAAAAGGTGAGTTCTTTGACGTACTTTGGATCTCAGATGCTCTTTGTTCCGTGATTTTTCATTGTCAGTGGCAAACTCATCTGTTAATTGGAACATAAAATCTTTTCTGGATATCTGCTCATCTGTGGTTTCCTTATATAAAATTCAAGCATTTATGTCAGCTAAATCTAAAATATTAAAAAATACTTGAAGTGGCCATCTTCTTAATCCCGACTTCACGCTATATTTTTTTGCCACTTGGTCTGCTATATCTACCCCAAATTTTGTTTTATTATAAAATTCGACCGTTTCAGATAGGCCCTTTTCATTTTTTCCTAAATAAGGGACAAAATTAAAATTTATTATATTATTCCTTTAGCTATCCCTGCAAAAGTTATTACATCATTGTGGAAAAAAAAATATATCATAAAGTAGGAATTTTAAAATGAAATGGTAAAACCGGTCAATTTGACTGGTGTGGTAGTTCTAATGTTAATGAAAAGATCAAAAGTTGCGAATTTTTTTGTCGAAAATAAAACACAAACGAATGTTTCATATATTCAGACGCGACATTGTACGTACATTTTGCTGAAAGCGCGCTGCTTTTTACATTTATCGCAACATGTCAAATTGGCACAAGGTTCTGATGAAGGTTAATTGGGAAAGTTAGAACAGTAAAGTTGGTTTTATAAAGCCACCTTAATGGAAAATGTTGTTAGCTTTTGCAAAGCACGTATATAGCAAGCAGAGAATTCGCATAAGTACTGTCTAACATCCTAAGATTAATTCAATCTAATTTCAGCAACCGTGTAAAAATAACTTGTTGCTTCTATGTATCTTAGTTGTCAGTATTTTCTAATCTTCCAAAATGACACAATATTTACATTTAATCTCTTCTTCCTTCGAATTTCCAATAATCATGATAAATGTGAAAGCGTTAAATAATCTTAATTAAATGTTCATCGAAGAATACACAAAGATTATTTTTTATTTCAAATTATTTACCCTACACAGAGTTGGCTAAATAATTTTGTCAATATTTTATGATCCATGATTACAACCGACATTTTTAACCGAACAAAAATAATAATTACTTTCGAGATGAGGAAATAATTCGAGCGAAAAAAATATTCGTCGTAGAGCGAAATCCGCGAAACAAAGACGTCGCGAGCACCAGGGTACATACGTATTTCGTCCCTGTTGGAGCGCACTCGGCTCTTATCACGAGTCGGGATTGGAGCGGAAAGTTCCCTCGTCTGGTAGTTGCCGGTGTATGAAGCCGTTCGGCGCACTCCGACGTCGTCTCAAGCAACCGGCGGGCGAAATGAAAAGAAAACGGGGGGAGCATGGGGCGAAAATAGTCGGTCTGAAGACCGAACGAAAGATGGTGAAGTTGGAGGCTTTTAATGGGAATACTTGGCGCATGGATTTGCATGGCGAACAGGGTTTTCGGGCCGAGAAATCGTGCCAAGAGGGCCATAGCGAAGGATAGCCAGGACCAACCAGTCTCTCGGGTACCATTTTGTGAAATTAATCGTCCACGTTTACGAAGGAAACGAACGTCGCTCGACTATTGCGCCTCCTCTCTCTTTTGCCTCGAAAAATAATTAGTTCAATAGCCGGAACGCTTTTTACTCTTGCAAACTTTTTCGTGTGTAACGCACCTCTTGTGATCGAGCGAACTGACAAGGGAAAAGGACCCTTGGAAGCTTTTTTTCAAGTAGAATTATCGGACGAAGAACCGTCCCTGTCTGTCGAAGAAGTTTCACGGCGCGTGCCATTCAACAAGATTGAAACGTACTCCAGAAGACTCTGACATTAACAATACACCGTTATCGGGCGGAGGACGTCGAAGGTGGAGGAAAAAGTCCGTGAAAGGGAGGAAAGTTAGGTATTGAAGGTGAAACGCGGCAGCAAGTTTGTAGCACGAGTGTGGGCCTCGGTTTCGATGTTCTGCTATCTGAAGAAATACTTATCGCCATTCGGTCGTGAGAGGCAGTCGACGACTAGTGGAATGCCATGTAAGAATCCTCCCTTTAATTTTTAATCTTCACCTCTTGGAATTTAATTTTCACGAACTATGTAAAATTTCCTGTTCATTGTTTATTCAGATTATTATCGAATTTATTATAATTATAATTTGTTATTCTAATTTATTATAATGAACGAATTTGTCAGTGACCTAGGTAGGTCATTTAGCGAATAAGATCAACGTTAATGGGCCGAGAGTTGCTTGATTTCCAATTAAAGGGTTTGTCGTTTAATTGAGAATTCTTTCTATTATAGTTGTAAACTAGGAACATTTTATCGAATAGAAATATTTGCAGTGATATGTTGTTTATTATACAGATGATACGTGTGCATATTTCACGAGTCGTAAAACGTTTATGAAAATTGCATGACAAGATGTGCTTTGAAAAAGTTTCGGGTCTGTTTTGCCATAATTTTATATTTTTATAAAGCTTATAAGGCAGACTCTTGGGTTTATACGTTTTTCTTATGAATATTATCGTATCATACAATGTTAGAGATTGTATAAAAATATTAATGAAGAACGATCATTCGATACTTGTTTTATTATGATAATGACAGTCAAATCTATTATCGTACATAAGCTAGCGTCTATTCATTATAATATTAATTTAATAGAATTCATTAGAATATTAATTAATTAGAATGTTAATTAAACGTTTATGGTCGTTCCAAAGTCACATAGCACAGTAGTATTCATTTGAAGCAAACTATCATGAAAAATATCTTTCTTATTGCTTATTACTCGAATTTGTCATTAACCTGGCTAGGTCATTTAGCGAATGAGATCAGTGCTAGTGGGATATGCGACAAGCTATCGTCTATTGGAAATCCTTCAAATATAAACCACCACATATACATTTATTAGCATGTATCGACTATATTATGTTTTCATAGCGACTTCGGGAAGGAAGAAAGGTATTTCAATTCGACAGGTAATTTTATCTTTTCTGTTTTTTACAAATATAAATTATGAATTTCCTGTTCAGCTTTTGTATTGCTTTTGTTCCTACCGAAAATCTTCAAATTTAGCATCATTCAAATGTTTGACTACATTTTGACGATTTCAAGAATTTAACCCCTTAGCCTACACGCTATCTGCCGATCGCGCGAGCCATAGTAGGCAAGAAGTTTGATCGCGCGCCGTGCCATTCATCTGTTCAGCCGTGTGCCCAAACTTTTTTTTTTTATATTATTTATTGTAAATTTTACAATTTGTCCAGTAGGACATTTGGTAAAATATTATAATGTGTGCCCAAACTGGCGCAAAATGTATACTTCTTATGACATGTATATTTAGGGGCTACAAAAGGAATTGTGAAATAATAAAGAACGTTTGAGGACAAATAGCGTTTTTGAGACGTCTAGGGCGTAATCATGATCAATTGATCAGTTAACAAAAACAATTTATTATTTCAAAGTGGATAATGAATCACTAGCAATTTGTAAATTACCACGAGTCAGACACGTGGGTTCCGTTTATGGCACAAATTCTTTACCACGCGTCAGACTCGTGGGTTCCGTTAGTGGCAAAAATTCTTTACCACGAGTCTGACACGTGGTTTTCGCTTATGGCACAAATCCCTTACAACGAGTCTCCCTCGACGTTATAGGCTAAGGGGTTAAGAAATTCTATCTGATATTTAGAAGAATTTGATGAATGAAAAATGGTAAACAGTGAATATACAGAAACAGTCAGGAAACTAATATTTAGATTTTTTTATGAACGAGCTGTATATTTCACGAGCTTTATCTATACGTATTTATTTTTGTCGCTGAACTGTAGTTTCGACTCTATTATAGTAAGTGGTAGGCATCGCGTAACTCGGATTTTTGTTCACTAAGCCAGAAAAGGAAATTTCCAGAGAGTCGAGGGGACAGTGAACGAGGGATAAAAATATTTTAAGCTCGGAACATAAGCATCTGGAGGTGGAATAACGCGATAAAAAGGCGGAATTAGAAATTGCTTATTGGCCGACCCTGCGAAAAGCTGCACCTTAAAACGATTTACGAAATTTATGTACACTCTGCGTTACAAACCGGATTAACTTCTATTATCTTCGTTGTGCGAGCTACGTTGTATTTATCTTGATTTGTTTCTTGTTTTCTAACTTACGTATTTATCTGTAGCAGGCGTTTTACGGGATCAGTGAAAGTTATTCTATGGAAATTTATAAATGTCCCCTTAATCGTTTTTTATAGACTGCTATTACAAGTATCTTATTGTGTTTCGCAGTATTTTTTTAGACTTTCAGTGAACGTCACACAAATTTGCAACATGATAGTTGTAGAAAGTAATGAATTTTCTTGAATGTGAATGTGTTGAATCATTTTGTAAGATGTACAGTTCTATTAAAGAGAAAATTATTTAGCAAAGCTCGTAATCCAACGTATAAAAACAGAAAAGAAATACGTTCTAGCTGCAATATTTCGTGATTACTGATAAATAAATTTATTCCTTTATTCCTTTAATTTCCAATTTACCCCCGCGATATAATTTCGATGCAAAATATCTGTTTGTAACGAACGATACAGCTTTTTTAATTATGCGGCCATTTATTCTTTAAATTACCTGTTCGATTGTACTACGGAATTCATTCCCGGTTCTGTGTAATTTCATAATTCGCAATATACATACATACGTATACAATGCGTGAGTAGATTTTCAAGTAATTTCTACAAATAATTATTATTACATATATAATTCAGATTTCCTTCCATGTTTACGCGTACTTTTATTTCTGTAACGTAAGAATAGTATCGCGTTACCTGATTATTATTTTTCATTACGCGTTTAATTATGTATTATTAAATTCTGTTTAGTATAGTTGATTAAGACAACATGAATTGAGAGAAACAATGGATGTTGAGATTGATCGAAGTTTCCAATTGTTTCCTTATGAAATAATGGGTTCTTATCCATTATCCTTTAAATTATCAATAGCAATTGTTTATTAACATTGTATTTTATCCAAAGAAAGTTTAAAACTGCAATATACGAAGTAACATAACGCGATAGTTAATTAAATTTATTTGCATCGTATTAAATGTATGCACGACGAATTCATATTCATATATATAATTAATATTTATTATTAATTATGATAAATTATTATGTTGTTAATTATTCAATTATTTAGATCTTTGATTATTTATTACTGAAAACAGATAGCTTATGTATAAATTAAGCTTTTGGAAGTCGTGAGAAAATAATAAACAATTGAGAAACGCAGAAAGAAATACTGTTAATTATGAATAATATAAGCCGCAATATTTTACGATGATATTTAATTAACTACTACAATGATCCGTTTCTTTTTCTTTACAAGCGTTCTTCAAATTACCAGATTTTTTCTTTTTAATCATTTACAGTATTTACGTTCAAACCAGCTGGCTGTTGAAGTGAGCAAAACTCTCATAGAAAGAAGACTAAAAAGAAAACACCCCACTGACCTCACTAAAGAAATAAAATAGTCAAACTCGAAGATGGTATCTATCATCCACATGTTATTTAGCAATTAAATTAGAAAAATTTATCAAATGTCCAGATGGACAAATTGTAAAGTACAAATTAAATAATAAAAACAAAATTTATAGTATTTAGAAGTTTGTAATGGAATCTAAAAATTTCTGCATCTTTTTTAACTGATAGAAGTTGAAGTTGACTAATAGAAGAACGAGTGGATGAATTTGTAATAGAAAAATATATTGAAATAAGTACAGATATAAGTACAGGTATAGTGTATGCTGATCCAGATGCTCACTCTTACAGTGTTACAATACAACAGAAGAAGCTATGATAAGGAGCACGTTCATATATTTATAGCAAAGGATATTACCAAAAAGTTAACCTTGGTGTGTAGTTCAAGCTAAAGGCTACAAGAAACAGCAATAGAAATCTACTTATAGCTCTTTTGTTTCTAGACCTTGTAATCCAAAACAAAATTTATATTCGAGGGCACAATAATATGGACCTCTCCTTATTTCGAATTTTTTTCATTAAATTCTATTATTTTTGTAACAATGGTCTCCAGGTCCCGAATATACAAAAGAAAAGATGTAGAGTTTTTCTTGAAGCAATTACTTCAACAGCACCAAACAAATTTCTCATTTCTCACTTCAATAATGTACAGTATTTCAAATTTTTATTTTAACTTGTAGCAATTGAAATCTAATCTAAGAATTTCTACATCTTTCTGAATACCAGAAGAAATTTTATGTAGCATTTTAACAATCGTTATATCAACTCTGCATCCATCAAAATTGTATATTACAATATTATCGATTTCGTTATCCTATTAGGATAATATGCAACACGTTCAAACATCGATGCACATAATTTGGAAACACGATTAAATTGCCTCATCGGATGGCCACATTTTGCAACGAACATTCGTGAAACGTTCCGTGGAAATCATTATCTGGACGATGAGACGCGTTAATGATAAGGGAAGGCAATAACGTAGGCAAAAGAATAAAATGCCGCAAGCATATTATAAGCTCGGAGGAAACTTCATTTTTTAGAATTTTTCGGTTGAAAGAACAGGGTCTAAAGTATACTTATGTTTTATCCAACGTGTACCTCTTTTTCTCTTAAGGAAGGGAGCTTCCTGCAACATTTTCATTTTATCTGGTATTAAAATGTCGCATCTCTCAGACACGAGAGCTTCAAAAGGGATCAGACCAGAACTTTTAAAGGAACAAACCCGCGATGAAGTCATATCGTTGTTTCATATATCTTTCACCACGCTAAAGCAACAACCTCTAAAAGATTTATTTCAGAAATGTAACAAGTTGAAGAGTTCATTGAATATTTATAATATGCCGGCGAAGAGGCAGCTATTTGAAATTTAGTGTTTTATACTGATAGAACGAGCGGAAAGAAATGTGGCTTTTATACGTTTCGCTGAAATACGCTACGATATATTTCGAATAGGTTAACACAAAAGCTATTCTGCAAGTTTTGGAAGAAAGTTGAGAAAGTGAATTAAAGTAAATGTAAATCTCATAGTATATATATATATATATATTATTTATGTAGGAATGTTATATTATAAGTTTGTGGAAAACAGTATGATAAATACAATATCGTTACACTCACGAGAATCAAATATAAAACTCCGTTTCGCGTATTCGTTTCACTATAATATTTTACCAAATGTCCTACTGGACAAATTGTAAAATTTACAATAAATAATAAAAAAAAAAAAATTCGTTTCACGCTAATTCTACGGCACAACAACACAACGAACCTCACACGTCCACGATTAATTCAACTCTGACAGCATTCTCCACGCTCATTTTTCCCTTAACATACCTTGGTAAAGTTCGAAGCGTCCTGTTTTGCGACCAAGTTTTCAGGACAGAGAAATCAAATAAAAAACAAAATCATGTAAAAGCTCCGCTCCCCAGCGGCTTAAATCCAAAGATAGTATCAGACAAAAAAAAAAAAAAAAAAATGTAAAGCGCCGACACACAATATAGTATGGCTACGTCGTACCGTCGCGTATCGGTACCTTTGCCTAACACATCATTAACAAAATTCATAGTTTATTGTGAATAAAAAATTGTATTAAAATTGTATTCTTGGTTAAATAAATGTTATAAAAAAAAAAAATACCTTGGTAACGCTCACAACACTCCTTGACAACATTAACTTATCTTGACAACGCTAATAAACAATTACTCCACACGCCACGTTCTTCCCTAATGTCACACTATCCCACATTTATTATTATTCATTTATTTATTATATTATTGTTATATCTACTTATATTATATTTATCTATATTAATTAATAATTACATATATATATGTAATTATATTGATCGTTACTGATTGTAACAAAAGAAAGGGACATGGTAAAACGTGTTACCTTTTTCCCTTATCACCTTCTTTGCGTTTACATTTCTTGATATACATTTTGTTTCGTAAAAACGTTTAAGAAACTCTTGTCTATCGTTTAAAGAATTGTTCTACTTTTTCTTCATTAGCCTCATAAAAGCGTAAGAAGAATCGGAGGGAGCAAGAAAATGTTCTTCAATTAGATCATAATTTATATTTGGCTAATGTACTTTTACGTAACTTACAATTAGCGCAGACAGAGTGCGATCTGTCCAGATAAAATGCGATGCGACATGTTTCTTCGTTTTATGTAGCGCTGTTTGACATTTCGCATCCTGTTTCCAAAACACGATTTGCCGTATTTTCGTGCGATATGAAATTGAAAATAAATCTAAATGTGTACACGTTTACACGTACATGAAAAAAACACACAAACACAGTTTCATAGTTTTAAATTTCCCGACAAACTTTCTGACAGATATCGCTCCTCTGAAAACACCTTCGTCCAATTTTATTCTAATTGCTTTGGAAAAGTGCAACAATTCTGAACGCAAATAAAGACGAGCGAAAGCCCCGAAGACCATTTTCACGGTGCTTCCCTGACACATACAACAAAGAACACAACACGGTCTTCAGGTGTACAACACAGGAAGTAAACACTCTATGCAGAGACACGGTATATTTACCAGTTTTCAACGAACAATTCCTCCAGACTTTTCCGACTAGCTGCTCTCTGCTCTTACATTGCCAGCTGTTTCTTTCGTCATCCTCGAACTTAAATCAAATGGCATAATTTAACTACGTAGTTGCTAAATCTCGACCGAATGGTTCCCCGGAGATCTCGATGGTTAATAACGTGCATATGCAGCCTGGCTATACGCGATAAGTATGAAATATAATATCTGCCGAAGCAGTTCACAGATTAATGCATTAAAACCTAGATAGGAACACTACAAAGTGAATATATAATAGCCATACATTTTCGTATTATATACATATTTTTCATTCTTCCCATTCATTGAATATTGATTTATTTCTTATGTGAGAACATTTAACTTGTTTGATTTTTAATGCAGCGCAGTCTGGGTTATCCGAGTCCCGTTTAATCCAAGTTCCGTAATATCCGACATACTTTGAACTTTATCATAATTTCATTCCTTTTTAACTTTGCACGAAGAATACGACAATGTAAATAATTAGGCATTGTGGAAGCAGTTAATCAGACTTTCAACTAGTTAAATAATTAATTAAACTTAAATAAAGGTACAACATTACATTATCAAAATATTCTTACGATTTTATGAACGCTAACAGAGCTTTCCGTATTATCCGAGTTTAGGATTATCCAGGTGGATTATCGAGCTAAGATAATTTCGAATGGTCTTTTTAATTTTAAAATTAATTTTCAAATTAAATTTTCTAAGTTACTTCATTCATAATGAGGAGTTTCTAAGAAGTTGTGACAGTTTAGGAAAATAAATTGCAGTGGAACCTGAGTTATCCGAATTAATTGGGAGACAAGGTTGTTCGGGTTGGAGAATTTTTGGACGATAGAACGCGTGAAAATGGTAAAATGCATTTCAAAAAAGAACACGAATATCAATAGTAGCAATAGAAATAACGAAATAAAATATAATTCAAACTAATTATTATAGATTTTAATTATTATCAAAATTAAACATTTACGTATGCTAGATCTTCTTAGCTGCTAAGTCGCACAACTTAGCAAATCTAATTCGGTAAAGTTATTTACCTTTGACCCTATTTTTAAGACATCAAATATTTCAAAATGTCGAGGAATACCATCATTGTAATTATATCCTTGTTTCAGCTCATTATTCGAAGCACACATGACGCTAGTACTATGGTCAATCGAAGAGGATTCAGCTCATGGAAACCATTCTATCTCGTCGACGTTGTCACAATCATCGAATCTTGGTATTATATTCAATGTAGGAAGAGTTTCTTTCACATCTGTCGTAATATCATCTTCCATTTCTTCCTCTATGTATCTTCTTCATCCTCAATATAATACACTAGCTCTCTCCATGTTCTTTTCAGTGTCACGTTTAATGCCCAGCCAAACATATGCCGCCATATAACAGCAGTTCTTTAAACTTAATTGCTCTTGAAATTCTATTAACTTTTAAAATTCTTGTAGAGGATTGATCTCTTTAGGTACGAAACGTGTTCGGATAAGAAAAAATTTGGATGATCGAGGTTCTAGTGTATTCTGATTCCAATTTCGACTTGTTTGGCGATGTGTAATACACAATATACCACGAAATAATTTCTCCATGAAGATTTAAATTGTCTGAATAAAAAAGCAAAAGTGGTAAAATCTTTGATTTAGAAAGATCTTAACCAAAGTCAGATTACATGGTTAGAAACATTGAAATATGTTTATGGCTTAAAAAATTCTTAAAATTCTCCATAACAAAATTCGTTTCGCGTGCTTATCTCGTTTTTAGAAAAATGTGTACTTGAAGCTATCACACTTCCTCGATTGACAGTGCAAATTGGTACGTTAAATATCATTTATAGTTTGAAGATAGAATACATAGATGTACCTAATAGTTTAATGACTAATATAATAATAACATAAACTTGCGAAATAAAGAGCGAATATATGTTAAAAGAACACGAGGTTAATTAAAGTATCGATGCGACATAATATTTCTAAATGGATATAAATAACGCTCAATTTTTCGTGAAATTTTTATGGAAATACGCGCATTCCTAAAATCTCTTTGACTTTGCGTTTCACAATATTGAAAACACACAATATGAAATTTACAGTATAAATACTATCTAATGGTAAAGCTGAAAATGTGAATTTTTGCTTTCAGCGAGATACCCTGATAAAATTTATCGAAACAAGTTTTATGTTCTCTCTAGTTGCACAGCTCCGCTGTTTACGTTCAAATGTCAATATTTATATATTGCTACGAATGAGAACTTTAAAAGAACAAAAATATATAAATCGTGTAAACATACTGTAATTAGAGTCATATATATCAGCCGTATACGTGTAATACATCGGCTAATAGTATTTGGAAGTTAAATCAGAACAAAATTAGAGTCCCGGCTTTTTAAAAATTCATTTTATCACAATCATGTGACTTTTGAATTGCAGTTATCTATATACAAATATATATAATAATATATATAAAATATACATATAATTTTTATATATCGGCTAATAGTATTTGAAAGTTACATCAGAACAAAATTAGAGAATCCCGGCATTTTTGGAAATTCATTTTATCACAAACTTGTGATATATTGAATTGTAGATACCTATATATAAATATATTATATATATTATATGTATAATGATATATATAAAATATACATATAATTTGGATGTTAAATCAGAACAAATTTGCAGAGTCCCAGCTTTTTTGGAAATTCATTTTATCACGAACATGTGACTTTTGAATTGCAGCTATCTATATATAAATATATATAATAATATATATAAAATATACATATAATTTGAAAGCTACATCAGAACAAAATTAGAGTCCCGGCTTTTTTGGAAATTCATTTTATCACAAACTTGTGATATATTGAATTGTAGATACCTATATATAAATATATTATATATATTATATCTATAATGATATATATAAAATATACATATAATTTGAAAGTTACATCAGAACAAAATTAGAGAATCCCGGCTTTTTTGGAAATTCATTTTATCGCGAACCTGTGATATTTTGAATTGTAGATATCTGTATATAAATATATTATATATATTATATATATAATGATATATATAAAATATGCATATAATTTGGAAGTTAAATCAGAACAAAATTAGAGAATCCCGGCATTTTTGGAAATTCATTTTATCACGAACCTGTGGTATTTTGAATTGTAGATATCTATATATAAATGTATTGTATATTATATATTATACATTATATATTATATATTACATATTATATATTATATATAGTGATATATATAAGATAAACATATAATATATAACAACATATATAATTTGCAGAATCGTATAATGTATATGTTTATATATCATATAATATAGTATATTCTATTAACTTTCATATAATATATTATATAATATTTAATATATATATATTATTTATATACGAATATTTTGAAACTATATGTTTCTGCAAATTGCACAATCTGCTATAATTTTCGACTTTATGCTTCCAGTTATTAAGAGATGTTTTTACTTTACTGTTTCGTCTTGCGGTCAGAAGCGTTCGTACTTTATTTCCATTTCAATATCATGACAATTTTACTATTTGCTTATGGCTTCTGCTGTCTTTCTTGAAAAATAACGAGTTTTCGTTTGGGTTTGTGGTTTTACAGTTCATGCCGGACCCACTTACCGTAACGTTAACAACCTATAATAATGTTACTTCTTATATAAGACAACAAAGAAGTTATATGAAATTTTACTACAGGAATTTATTTTCTGTCGACTCTTATTTCCTATGTTACTTAATTCCTCAAAGAAAACTTCTTTTCCGTCTAAAAAAACTTTCCAAGCGCTTGTTTGAAAGCTATCAAATGCTTCGATAATTCTGTAAATTCAGTGATTCGAGAACAGAATTGCTCGGATTTCAGCAAAAGCCTGCTTCAAAATTAAACTACTTCAAAAAATACTGAAATATTTCTGTAATAACTTAAACAGCCAATTACCCCATATTACGCTATCTTGAAAAGATTCAAGTATTTCTACAATAATTTAAAAAAATAGTTACTAAACTAGCTCGATTTTAGTACATTTGCTTTGGTAATTGCTTCGAATCAGCATTTAAATAACAATCGATAATTTATCGCAACAACTCATTTTTCATTTTCTTTCTCAAAATCAGCTGAAATTTCCTTTGTCAATGTAGTGCCATTATTTTTAACGCCTGCAAACTAGTTTCATTTTCAATAATTTCCTACTTTAATACTCCACTTTTCTTAATAATTCGTCATCGATACAATCCACAAATCGAACCTGATCATATTCTCGAAAACGAACATTGTTTTTCGTTTCAACACGCGAGGCAAATATTTGTGGATATCCAGCTCGTTATCACACGATTGCGAGGAAAATCACCGGGCGACGATGACCGGGCTGCGAATTAAGGGAATTTGCATTGAATGCCGCGTCTTGAAATTAATCTCTACGCATTGTTTCGCCACGGAAGAGCAGCGGGGCTGGAGGTTGGCGGAGGCTGACGACAAATTGTTGGCAGTTCGGAGCCTCAGCCATTTCCGAGTTCGCAGACTGGATTATTAATTCCCGCGGACCTAAATGCTCGTGGAAAAGTCTCGGGCTGCGGCGTGTGCGTCGTTGCATTTTTCAAGATGCTCAACCCCCGAGGACACGAGGTCGAGTGACACTAGACAATCAGTCCGCGTGATTTTGATCGCGTGCCTGCTTGAACCCGCTGTCGTACTAATTCCATGGCTTTCACACCGGTGGTTGAAGCGTATCATCCACGAAGATTGTCATAATGCAGCACGAAACTCGTTACTTTCATTCTTCCACGTTTTCTTGTTTCTTGGACTTGATACAATTTTCTAAATAATTGTTAAGCTACAGCATAATTGGATTGTATTGGACATGTTGGAGAACATTCTTTGGATAGGCGTTGGATTACTTTATGCAACGTTTTAGAAATTATATAATAATAAAATAATAATTAAAAATAATAGGTAGATAATTATTCTTGAAGTAACAATTTTCAGTAAGTATACTTTGGTTCAAAAGGAAACTTTTCCATCGAAGCATACGTCATCTTAATCAATGCATATTTTAACGTGAATCGTGATGCAAGTTTGTTGATTGGTGCTCTTATGGTTGGAGCGATAGGTTGGACAAGTTTACGTTCAGAAATGCAAATGATTCAAAAGTTTCTGTATATTGCATCTTAATAGAAGTAGAAATATCGTAGCTTTAGAAAAATTATATCAAAGCGTAGGCATATGAAAATAATAATCGTTGAATGATTTATGATCTGAGTGAAACAAGATCTCGTTAAACAGTGACATTAATTATGTAATAAGTTAATAAAGCTTAAAGCGTCTGTGTTATATAACAGATATTGTACTTTACGCTAATGATGTTGCTGTATGAAGTATCAAATAAATTACTTTACACATTGTTAAAGCTCGTTTTCCTTCAGCTAACTCGTATAGAATGCGATCATCTCAAACACTATTGAACTTAATGGTCTGTGTGCTTTGTATCTGCATATTGTATATACGCAGAGGACTATAATTTGTGGTGCAAGTGAAATTAGCGAGATATTCTGCGGCGCGAAATAAGAGGAAAGTCAAAAATAATAAAATTTTGTTGGAGACTTTATTTTTGAGAAAATCCAGTTTGAAAACCTGTCGAGTACATTTGAATTCATTAAATCTCGACAGAACAGGGATGGATGATTGTGACGATTCTACAGGCGAAGATAACTGGAAAATGTGCAATCACATTTTTGTGAAATCTCGTTTCCGAAAAAATCGAATTTTAAATTTGTTCAATAGTCGTGTATCGAGCTAATTCTTGATTAAACACGTTCAAACTCTGTTCCCTTCGAAATGAAGTCCTCAACGAGTAATGTCTACTATTCTACGTTTTTCATTTATTTTCGAGCGGGGAATAAAGTTGTGCCGATTGTTTGCGCACCGGACAAGTTTCCAAACTCGATTTTCTCGAGAATCAATTTTCCAACGTTATTTTGTTATTCTCGATTATCATCTTATTTCGAGTCATAAAATCTTCTTCGCTTCGCTTTTATCACAAGTTATGGCCCATGATGTACACTTCGTCTTCGAATGTTACACGTCTGACTTTCCTTTATTACAACTTACTATTATTCTTATTATTATTATTATTATTATTATTTATTTAGTCCGTGCCTTTCGGCTTTGGACGAACTTTCGGTTTACATTTCTTACATTTATTGTATCCTTAGCCTATTCTTATCTCTATCAACTAAACCTAAATGCCCAATTAATGCCACTTATAACTACACAATATTGCCGCTTTGTTCTTTGGTCTCCTTGCTGTGCTGCCTTCCTGTCATTCCTCCCCGTCTTTACAACTTACTAAAATTACTATATTAATACGTTTGATACCATTTTGCTATATACGATTGTTATAATTTCAATTATATAATAATTTGCAATTATTTGGCACATTTTACTGTACGCTACGTGTCTGTATTTACTAAAATTATTATATTAACACGTTGACTGCCATGGGGGTCACCTGTGACCGGCACTCGATCTGGCTATAGCGCCATGGGAGCCACCGGTGACCGACGACGCAGCAAATATTAAAAGTACGTAGCACGATTGTTTGAAAAAAGGACAATCGTAATAATTGTCCACAACGCCGTGGGGGTCACCGGTGACCCTCAGCACGAAAAATGCTTCAAGCATGATTTTATAACTCATTTTATTTGCTGCAAATAATATTTCAACATAATATGCATCGCATAATGAAAAGTTCACGTCGGCGCCTTGGGCAAACCATGGAAAATTCGTCTGGCAGTCAACGTGTTAATACGTTTGATACCATTTTACTATATACGATTGTTATAATTTTAATTATATAATAATTTGTAATTTCAATTATTTGGCATATTCCACTGTACGCTACGTGTCTGTACTTACTAAAATTACTATATTACTACGTTTGATACCATTTTGCTATATACGATTGTTATAATTTTAATTATATAATAATTTGTAATTTCAATTATTTGGAACATTTCACTGTACGCTACGTGTATTTTGCTTGAAAACAGCGTCAGTCTGTCGAAGTTGCTCTATAGTCCAGAAACTTTGTCATGGTTGAGCAAACTGGAAAGGTACATACGCGTAACACTAACTAACACTAAGGAGAATCGTGTGAATGCAGTGATTAACGTGTGATCATTCTTCATTGATGCGTCCTATTCAGAGGCTTGTAATTTGTTTCGAGAGAAGTTCAGCGGCAAGTTTCGACGAGTAAGTATCGAACTGACAAATCCACGATTTTAGTAGGATTCCAGGCGCAAATGAGTAACTTAAACGCTGATCGTTGTAATTTGCAAACGTGCAAGTTCACTTTGTTACATCTGCTTTGTCGTCAGTTTAAGTAGACACCTGGTCTTTGAAAGATTTGAATAAGCAAAAATATGTGGAATATATCAGGTTGTTCGAAAAGTGTCTTTCTTTCGCAAACATGTTTTTTACAACAATGCAGCTTCATACAAAGGTGAAACCAAGTCTGTGAAATGTCACGTTTATCTCAACAGAACAAAATGGATCGTACGTAATTCGACAAAATAATATAAAACAAAAAATGTTGTGCGTGTATTATTTCCAGAAAAACGAAAGAAACTTTTCGGACAACCTAATACTTACGTAATACCTGTGCAAAGTTATCTATGTATAGATATTTATAACTATAAAAATATAGGTATTTATAATAGATATTTATAACTATAAAATGTGTAATGTCAACTTGTGAATATAAAGAATGAAACAAGCCTCTACTTAGGTTCCATTTCTTTAGTTTGCATTCAGAAAAATGTGAATTGATATAGAAAAATGTATGTGAAAATTGTACAATGTTTAATGTCAACTTCTTAATACGGAGGATGAAACAAGCAATGCAAAATTGCAGTTTAATCAGAAGATTCGAAATTACGTGCAAATTCAGAGAAATCAAAATATAAATACGAGTGCATTTTATAAGTTTATTTTAAAATCGATGTTTTACGTTCAAATGTAATAAATGATAGAAGTAATAATGTAAAATAAATAATGGAAGCTTGTAACGTTTCCGATAATCAGTTTTCAATTTCATTTTATTTTTGGATGGATTGAATATCTGTGAAATGAAATGCAAAAACGGAACAAACCTGTTATGTAATTGCTAATAACTAAACGCAAAAAAGAATTAATGAGAAATTTATTATGAAAATGACGGATTTTTCGAGAGAAATTGTTACGAGGCTATTTAACGTACAATAAAATATCACCAAAAAAAAAAAAAAAAAAAAATAGATACAATATTCAATAAAGTGTTAATTCTATCGAAACAGACTGTCTATGACCTTTGTCATTTTCAAGTAGCCCAACACCTTCAAAAAGTGTTAGATCGTTTAATTTTTAAACAGGAAAATCCTGATTCGTTTTGTCTACTTCTAATTGTAAAATAAAGTTTCTCCTCTGATATATCCTAACATCTATGAATATTAACAACCACACAGTCTGTTATGTAATTGTTAATAACTATACGCAGAAAGAATTAACGAGAAATTTATTATGAAAATGACGGATTTTTCGAGAGAAATTGTTATGAGGCTATCTAACGTACAATAAAATATCACCAAAAAAAAAAAAAAAAATAGATACAATATTCAATAAAGTGTTAATTCTATCGAAACAGACTGTCTATGACCTTTGTCATTTTCAAGTAGCCCAACACCTTCAAAAAGTGTTAGATCGTTTAATTTTTAAACAGGAAAATCCTGATTCATTTTGTCTACTTCTAATTGTAAAATAAAGTTTCTCCTCTGATATATCCTAACATCTGTGGATATTAACAACGACACCGTCAGATCGTTTGTCATTAATTCTTCAAAAATGCAATACTTCCGGAGTTAGGTACTGCACCACCGTTGTGGCCAGCACACCCTGTTCTCGTATTTCATAGTCACATACGATTGATCGTTGCAATTGTCTGGTTGCAAACCTCAGCGACAGTGCACGTATCGTGCTACCGACAAGCTCGAATCAAAATTTCCAAATACGGCTATCCCTCTTTCCGTGGCGAATCGAATAAAACAACTATAAATTGCCAGAGAAGTGAGACTCGTCGATTCCATTTCACGTATTTATTACGTTTCTCCGGGAAGATTTATTGAAAGTTGCAGATGAATTTCGAAGTAATGACAGATATTTGTTGTTTTATTAGTATCTAGTCAGGAGTATTATATTTATGCTACATAAGATGGCAATTTCTACTGTAAAACGTGGGAAAAAATAACATTACATATACAAGGAAAGAATATTCAGCTTAGAGTTATTAAAATCGTTATTTCTTCAAGACTGTGCTGCATTGTTGCTTTCCTCATTCATGTAAGAAGATTTATCTTGATTAATTTATTTCAGTTTTCAATGAAATCATCTTCGACCTATATAATATAAGAAATATTAAATGTCTCACCTACAATAGAAAGAAAAAAAAATAGGCTAAAATTGCATATATTACAGTGAATAATTATAAAGTAAACCGTAGTTTTTGATTTCTCATAGTATCAAAACAAAAACTGACGAAATCGTTTATATGATTGCATACTAAATATAATATAAAATAAAACGGAAGATATAGGAAATAAAAGTTGTTTTTCTTTTAACGCTTGGAAAAAATTTAATTTTCTCTGAAAATTCTGTTTTTGGCTGTGAAAAAATATAATCTCAGTGTTAAATTTCTTATCTTCTCGATCGATATTTAGTGAATTTTACTTTACTTTTTATTACTTCGATTAATCCGTCAGATATACTATCCATTAACTTAATTAAAGTTTCGTTTCGAATATTTGCCCACGCGGATTTTTCCTTTCTTTTTTTTTTTTTTATTTCGACGATATTTTCTGCAAGTGGCTCCTCCTGATCGTAAGCTTTTTTTTTGCTAGAATTCCTTCCAATGCTAACCATGGTAATAATTCTATTTTGAAATTTTGAAACCACTTTTTTTTAGTGGTGGCTGTGTAATCGTCTCGTTAAAAAATTCACTTTTTGTCTTCTATTTTGGACACGAAAAGCAATACTGCGCCATATAACATCTCCTGATATCCCATGGGGATATCCTGATATCCTGATATCCCTCAAATTTCAATCTACTCTTTACAAAAACAATTTCACTTATCATATGCAGACATGATCAGCGTTTTCTTGGAAATATCGAAGAAATAATGCGGAAAATACGTTTGAGTCTGCAATTATTCACAGCACTGTGTTTCAGAGTCTGAAAAACGTAGCTTACTGGAGAAATTGAAAAAATCCAAATCTAAATTTTATAATATAATACATTTACATATTTGCTTTTTGGACGTTTTCGAACACCTGATTCGACTCTCCCACAAAATTATCTTATTACTTATATTTAATATACGTATTTATTTATTTATTATATTTCAGTTCAGAAGTTTGTCAGAAAACTTCACGCTAAAGCAGAATTTCTTAACACATTTCGAACATCTCTTTTAAAGTCAATCACTTCAATCTCCTCGATCGCTTTACAGATAGAAAAGAGCGAAGAATGGGAACCGATCGAGCAGTTTCTTGTCAGCAGCGTTCTGCTCGCGCTTAACATTCATTGCAGCGCGATCATTCATCCCACAGCTCAGCCCGAGTCAAAAAAGGAAAAAAATCGAGAAAAAGAGAAAAACCGGAGCATCGATTCAAACGCCGATCTTAACAAAAGCGTCCGTCTCGTTGTTCCCTATATAGAATATTTTCCTACTGCGCTACTCGAACTTCTGACATACACCACTGTGCACAAGTATTTGAACATTTAATGCGATCCAATCGAACCGAAATTTCCAACTATAACACGATAAACAATATTACGATCGTAGAGTGTTTTCCATAGCACACCTTAGAGTTATTATCATTAACACTTTGACTGCCACGTTGGTCATATATGACCGGCCACGGTTTCTCCTGTGACGCCACGGTAGTCATTGGTGACCGAAGCGCTTGAACTTCTTACAATTGTAAAAATTGAATGAAAATTGACAGTTAGGGCATTTTGAATATAACCGATAAATAGAAGATACTTTGAATTAAAAAGTGCCCCATTGAACAATTAAACATGTTTATTAGAACATCAATAAAAAAATGAGAACAAATCTTGCATTTAACGGTGGCACTGTGTTAAAACACTTTAAACATAAATGTGGCTCATCGATACAATCTGGACAATAGGTGGTCACCTTTTTGGTCCGAATCTTAGCAATTTTTGATCCTAACTGTTTAACATTTTTTTATAGCATCCTCTGCAAAATTTTCGTGTCAGCTACGCTTACCCTTCTTTCTTCTGGATTTCGTGTCGCAATCTTTGTCGAATAAGTATATTTGATGGCTCTGGTGAATGGCACTGTGTAAGGTGCATTGCGAGTGTCATTCTAAAATCTGATACCTTGATTTTTGTTTTTGTTGCTTGTTTATAGAGTATCATCGCGTTTGAAATTGATGTATTTAACAATAACTCTAAAGCTAATTTTATATACCACTTGAGGGTTCTTCTATGTGGTGTAGAATATGCTATCATTTGATCTGATAAATCTACAGCACATTTTCCTCTGTTGTAATCTACCACTACCATTGGTTTATCACAAACATAATTTTTTTTGCGGACCTCTACCATTTCAGCCGAATGCTTCGTCGAAATCATAAAAATAATTATAATACTGTTTACTAATATCTTCTACACGTTTCAACAATATATTCTGGACGTTTTGCTTGTTTGGACGTTTGAATGGTTTGTTGACATAAACGAAGCCTTGTTATGATATGTCGCTATCAACTGTTACCAAGGCGCCACGGTGGTCACCCGTGACCACCAATAAGATAAACGGTTTATTGGGGAAGAATGTTGTTTTACATCATCAATTTATTATTATTTTGCCATTATATGCTTTGAATAATAAAAATACTCCCGTGACGTCCTGAGCGGAACATGTGATTTCTGCGTGGCAGTCAAAATGTTAATTAATTTATTATTAATTTATATATAAATATTAGTAAGTACCAAATGTTCTACTAACATGAAACTGAAATAAGAAATATACCTACGTCAATCAAGATTCGTATTTGCCTCTAACAAATGCCTGACGCTTCACAAAATTTACAGAAACCTTGAGAATGTGGTTGGAAACACACACATTCTGGTGATTCGAAGATTTCAACGTTGAATAGAGACGCTTAAAATCGTTGAATTTAGGTGTTTCCGTAGGAGCAATTTTCATCCACTTTTGGCTTTTCATCCACTTTTCATTTCTTATTTATAGTAATTAATATCGACTATTGTTCTTATCAATATCTACTGATAGGCGAAAATTGCAATAGATGAAATTATTATATTAATTATTATATTATATTACTTGACGTATACAATATTTTTTCTATAAATAAATCCTCGGCCAATTGTCGTGTAGAAGATTCGATTGCGTGTAATGAGTACGACATTTTGCCGAACTTGGAGAAAGACAGCGCAAGTGAAAGAGAAAGAGTTGCGAGAGCCGGCTCGATTAGACAATGTTAACGCAGCAACGAAAGCTGTTTATTTCCAATTTCCACTGAACGAAACTTTTACCAATGTAATTGCCAGGTTTTTCTGATTAAAACAACACCAAACACGATATAATTCGAAGCACATTTGTTTACTTAACACGTTCGTCGCCACGTCGCACATATCCATGCGGCGGGTATACTTCCGTGGGGGCCCTGTCACCAAAGTATGGTGACGCTCTTCTTGTTCGAGTTAATTAAATATACGATATTATATATAGGATATAGAACATAAAAATATTAAAAACACATTATACCATACTTTTTATTAATTTATATTCTGAATAATATATTACATTATTCTATATCGCATGGTATTCGTTAAAACATTCCAAACACATTTGGGGTGATTTTGGGCACTTCGAACAATAGTAGACTCCGTCATCACTACTATCCTCACTTTCAAATATATTTTCACACTGTTTACTGAACATTTTGAGGATGAAAAAATCACTGATGTACGTCTCACAAGTATGCATCTCGACTAAATGAAAGATCTGAGATATCTGCCATAAGATCCTTCGAAATACTCCAGCTGGAAAGCTTATCGCTTTCTCCATTTCAGAAATAAATAATCTTTTCTGTACAATGAATCGAAAACGATAAACAATGAATAGAAGGCGATAAACAATAAACGAAGGCGATAAACAATGACTTCCCTATTTACGTTCTGCGTACCGGCAGTCGGATTTGGGCTCTGCAGGAAACTTAGCTGAATCACGCTGGGCGACGAACGTGTTAATAACATTAACTTGTTCTCGTTCGTCTATTAAATGTACACGTAAATGTGATGAAACTACATCGCGTTTGGTCTAGTTTTAATTAGAAAAATCTGACAAATACGTTAGAAAAGGTATAATTTTTGAAAGATCGGAAGTAAAGAAGTTTCGCCAATGTCCCATAAATGATTCGTATTTTTCACGGACGATTGAATTCGGATCAAGTCAAACAGCCCAAAATTGGAATGGAGACCATTCAATTACGAGAAACATAGCAGCTTACAATTATAGAGAAAATACCGTGTTCTCGTATATTTGCGATAATTTGTAATCGTGGAAACGCTTATACGTGTTACATAGTGTACGTGCATATATTTAGTCGCATTCGTCTTATGGAAATTCGTGGTGGAAATAGGCGGTGAATCGGCGAGCTGATTACATTTCGCGGTGGAGCGCGATGTAATTACCAGGCTAGGTGGTCCGGTAATGAAGTGACAGGTGGAATTGAGCGAGCCTTTATTTGGAAGAAATCAATGCGCCGCGCCCGGTCAAAGCCAGGGCTGGGATAAGCGACAAAAGCAGCCTTCCCTCAATCTTCCTTTACGACGTGAAATTAACGCAACGCGAAAGAAGCGGCCCGTAAGTCGGCAATAATTTAAAAGCTTTCTTGCTGCGGCTCGTATGGCCGAACAGGAAATGGGATAGCCAGAAAAGGTAGGGGAAAACGCGTTCACCCTGTGTCTTTCTTCCTTTTCGTCTTTTCCTCTCTTTCACGTTTCCTCTCCCTTTCTTCCTCTTCTCGTTCTATCCTTCTGCCTCTCTTCGTCTTTTTTTCACGCGAGCTTTCGGCTCGGGCTGTTCCATAGCTTTCCAGATTCGATCGACTTCGATTCTAGCCAGAGCCTTTAATTGCCACTCGAGGAATGGTTTCCTTCCTTCTTTTCAACAGAATCGATGATGTCTGCATTTCTGGTGCTGTCCGGCCAACGAAATTGAACCTTTTCGCTCGTGGTTTATCATCAGCGCAGGAGAACCTCTAAAATGGAGCTTCTATCTGCGTTCCGGGCGCATTGTTCCACCGTGATATGCCAATATGGACACTCGTGGCCGAATTTACGGCAAACGAGAAGTGGAAAGTTTCGAGCAAGACAATGTTTCCACGGAATATTTCAGGGCCTCTTAAGAAAAACCGCTCTTGTCAATTTTCTGTAATGAATATTCTAGTGGTATAGGCGAGGCTCGAAACGTGATCGAGAATTTAACAAACACTGCGCTGTACTGGAAGATTTTGTTCCACATACCCACAGCAGTTTTATAAAAATTATACAAGGATTTTAACTTATTACGAAATTAACGTTGAGTTGGACCTGTATGAAGAATTTTATGTATGGTTTAGTATTTATCTAAAAGTTTCATGTGGGTAATTATGTATCCTTTATCCATACAAACATTGTATTATACTCCAGTCAATACAAAATTGTATTCTTCTCCATACAAATACTGTAGACGTGTACACGATTAACAAGAAGTAGGAAATTTTGAATGAGTTGGCTGTATTATGCATTTAATGCTTTAAAGCAAATTCTACGCCGTATTTTCAGCATATGCTAAAAATGGAGGAGTTTTGAAAACTACCCTCGTTAATTTTTCTTCTTTCTTTTTTCTCAGGAAATTGAGAAATATTCCAATAGAGGTTTTGTCTTACAACGAGGTGGCAAAAACTGCGGAATCTCGGACGAGCTGGTTGTATTTGCATTTAATGCTTCAAGTTGATGGTAAAACAGCCGCAAAAGGATTCGCTTCATGGCCCTTTGTCTCCGAGAAATTAATAATCTTTTTTACATCTCAATGTATAAATTCTTTTAATACGAATATTATTCCTTTTAATATCAAATTTTTACCACTTATTTTCATCAATTTCTGATCACTTTTATTTATAGTACCCCTCCATATTCTTACAATTTTGCGGATGAAAATTGTAATAAAAATATTTAAAACGAAGGAAATTGCTGCACCAAGAAGCGTAATTTCTCGATTAATTACTCGTAAACAAAGTACCGTGTGCTCAAATCCTTTCGGGGCTGTTTTATCATCAACCTAAAGCATTAAATACGCATACAGAGATTTTGCAGTCCTTTCCATCTCCTCGCGAGACAAACTTCTGTTGGAATATTTCTCAATCCCCTGGAAAAAAAGAAAAAGAAGAAGATCGATAAAAGTAGTTTTCGAATCGAGCTTTTCCATTTTTAGAATATAACGAGAATATAGCGTAGAGTTTGCCCTTCTAAGATTCGTTATTACGCCAACGTATCTTTTATTCATTTTGAATTACAGCATGTAAATTTTAAGGAAGCGGACAGGATTTAACCATTACAGGATAGCCGATAAGAACTGACACGCGACGTAACCGCATTCAGCGCATCCAGCGTTTCAGAAGCGTTGCTTCATCGCGGAAAAAGATAAAATATCGCTTTTTCAGCGTGATCGTAGATGAGGTTTTTAATCATTCAGGAGAAAGTCAAATAAAACTGAATAGGAACATTCTCCTCGGAAACGGTTTTCAGCTGACGTCAGCGATAAAATTTGCTCCTGTTGGAATGTTACATTTCTGCAAACCAAGTGAATGGACTTTTGAAATTCTTTGATAATAATCGTGAACGTGAAACTTCGAATACACGAACGCGCAGTGATTTTCTTTAGATAAATTTTCCGGGTAAGGGAAATGACAGGAATTTCCCTCTCCAACGTTTATCTAATTTACTTATGCAAAGGAAAATTTTACGTTAAAAAGATCGACAAATATTTGAATTTATGGAAATTCCAAAATATCAAGACAGAAGTGTCTGGTTTGTGTAATATGTAATTATATTTATATGTAACTGTAAATATGTATCGTTAGCATTTAGGGCGCGTAACAATTCTTCATTTGAATTAGCCATCGTTTTGTACAACAGAGATTATATTTACAGGTATAAATATGACTTTTTACATAGTTTAACGAATAACCGTGGTGTTTAGACACGCGAGATGCTATTGACAATGTTCTTGGGTTCAATAACGAATCCACGGTCAACGGGATAACTCTTTACTAAGCGTAGAATACTTTGAAGCACAAAATACGTTTGCTGGGACGCTCGGTATATATTGCTCGATATGTAACTTTCCGAGGCGATCGCACGAATCCCAGACTGATGAAAATTTCCCTCGCTTTTCGATTGCGTTCGTTTGTTATATACTGGTTAGAAGCATCGAGAAAGTTCAAATCGCCGTTGCTAGGCAGTTTCTGCCTGGAGTTTGATTATTAATACAACGTGTGTCCCATTATATTGGCACCTCCGAGGTAAAATCACACGTGGCTAGGCCCGTTCTCGAAGCCGTATGCCGTCACAACCACGTTTCTAAGGAGAACCATACAACCACTGCACACCTCCGTCAGGCGAAACGTCCATCCCGTGACCGTGACGTTCGGCGACCAATTGTGTCACCTCGAGCCCAATCTCACTATCACAAATCTCGAAAAATTACAATCAGATTGAATGACAACAATTGCTTAATTGCGGCTATGATAGAATCTAGGCTAAAGTATTAGAGGATTTTCCCAAAATTTCAAAGGAAAGTCTCCGGTTTCCTTTCATCTCAGACATATATGTAAATGTAATAATAATTATATGTAAGAATAAAATGTTTATATAATTGTATCGATGGAAACTGTGAGAAATGTTCGATAAAGGAAGATGAGAGATGGTAAAAGGAAGTTGATAAAAAATGGTGCAGTACAGTACAGTCATATTTACTATGGACTTCTTTTTGAGACACTCTTTAGCTGACACATTGTGAGTTGTTTCTTTTGTTGCATTGTAAACATGACAGTCGTATCAACGCGCTATGTAGCCTTACTTATTGTTCGAAAGAAACATGCAGCAAGAACAACAGGGTTGTATGAAACACCGATATGAAAGATGATGAATTTATTTGTCTCGCACACAGTTTTCAGCTACGAAGATTGTAAAAAATTCTATTTCTCGTTAAGGAATTCCAGATAGTTCGTGAAATATTGTACATTACATACAGCGCAGAAATAGCAATCTATTAATGGGAACAAACGTGTTGTGATATTGCGAGCAGTATGAAATAGCTCGATCTGAAGCTTAGGACTGCAAAATGCAGTTCCAGAATTTTTACATTAAAAATATTCTCCAAAAAATAGCAAATGATGATCGTTTGCATCTTCAACTTAATTGCATTTAACAGTAACTGTCAGTTCGATTTTAAACACGGCAAATCAATTTTTCCGAGTTACTGCGGAGAGAAAAATTTGTTAAAAATTCGAAACAATTTTTTAGGAAAAGTAACGAAATTGAAAAGCGATGATACCTTTTTTTACTTTCGCAGTGGAATAACGGAATATGCATATCGATAGAACGGGCGGGCAGTATTTTAGGAAGAATACAATTTCCGTAATAGTTCGATTAACAAGAGAAGTCAATTTTCGAAAACACGGATTATACGAACGAAAAATTTGCTTGAAATTCGAATGAATACATCGTATATGGTAACCCGTGTTAATATAGTCACAACGAAACTATCGAATTTAGCGTGTTCAACTAAAATCGTCCAACTGTCTCTCTTTCATGTCAAAATTCTCATTTGAGATATCAAGAATATAATTTCCCAGCTTGAAATGAAAGCCGAAACGCGATATGTTAAAAGTTTGACTGCGCGAGAAATTGAATTCGTCGTCATATTTCGTTCCGGTGACTTTTTCTATCTACGCATTTGAGTTTTAACGAAACTTCATAACAGCTTCGCGTTTCTCTAAAAAAGTACGCGAACGTTATGTGTAATTTTCCCAGGAACAATGAAACGAATGTTTCACAATGACAAAATCAGCGATATTTTAACAGCGAATTACGACAGGAAAGCGTAACGATGAACTGTCAAAATTAGGTCTTTTTTAAATAATGGCGACCAACCTTTTATCTCAAATTTTTCATTTATTTCAAGAGCATTTTATATATAACAAACTAGAGTAATACTGAATCAAAATAAGCATACATTTATATATTATAATTGATAAATGAATGAAAATAAAATATCAAGTATTAATGCTGAATATCAATATTTGATAAATTAAATATCAAACATAGTGAACAAATGTAGAAAATACTGTAGATGCCAAAATTGAAAAATGTTCTACATATCAATGAGAATGCTGTAGTATAGAGTTTAAGTGCAATTTACCTCCAATTTACTTCTAAATAGTTATTAACAATGCTAGGAGATGGTGTGACAACGTCACCTCTATAGAAAAAGGTACAAGTGCCAATAAACATTTGTTAAATTCTAAATATTCTGAAACATTCAATCGTTGTTAAACGTTTGTTTCTTGGCTATTGTCGATTTTTATTTCTATTGTCTTTACAACTAAGAGGTGGCACAAATACACCTCTTCTTTCGCGAATTTAGGCTACATCAATGCAAAAGTTTTCCTTTCCTTCTGAAAAACTTGTTTCTGGACACTTACGATGCCTTATCACAAGCACTTTTCAGTTGTCTGTGATTGAATATCGAGAATAAACAAATAAAAAGAAATTAAACGATCGTGTACTCAAAAATGAATATTCTTATAATATGAGATACTGTGTTCCTGCGATGATCTCTATACAGTTTCTCGAACAAAATTCTTTAAAATTAACGATGTTACATAAAACAAAAGGAAATACGTTCCTGGTTTCACTAAAAACGAATAATTACAAATTGTCAGAACATTTGCTTGCAGAATTATTTTCGATCTTTATATTTGAAACGTTCCTTCTCTATCCTTTAATACGCGAAATTAAAAATTGGAATGGAGACATGTTAGAATAAATTTAATTGTTCTAGGTTTTCTGCATTTTCTCGCCACGTTCGCCATTTGTAGGTCAATTTTCGCGTAATTTCTACTTTAGCAGTGACACACGGTAAATTAGAATATACTGCCATTTATTTCGCGAAATCTCGCCATACTTCATGCTATCAAATTAACCACATCTTTTAAGGCAATCTAGAATGAAAATTATGAATCTTGTACCAGAGATTCGTTCTTTAGACTTGGTTTTATAAGATAAACTATTTACAAAGAAGTATGGTGCGTAAGGTTTCTTTCTCGCAAGTTATTTTTAATATCACAACGAAGCTCTATTTTAACAAAGAAAAACAACTTCATTTCTATATCATACTAATATAATTAATGCTTAATTTAGGCACTGCATTTTGTGTCGAAGATGGAAAGACTTGCATGAAATTTATTTCTAGCTCTAGTTTCTATTATTTAAAGGCGATTATTTAAGTCTATCAATTTAAACTTCTACTGACGACGTAAATTATCAGCAATATATGAAATGTTACTTGAACTTCAAACTTTCTGTGTATGTAACTTTCTATGTATACGTCGGTAGCAGTAGTATCGATTTAATGTCTTTTAGAATCTATCTTTTCTGATTTTAATTTAAAATGTCTATCAATCACGCATTTTATTGATAAACGTAACCAGAGTTGATATCTTATCAGAAAAACTGTCTGCAAACATATCAGTGTGGAATTTTATCATTTTCATTTCCCACTCACATTAAAAAAAATACCGACTATGGTACAAAATATTCAACCAATTTTATTAATTTCTCATTTAAACAAACGATTCAGCGTTCTATTTCTTCTTGCAGTTTACAATTCTATCGAACGTACTTGCCGTGAAACGATCGTTCTTAAATCGTGACGCAATAATTATCATAATTAACTCGGAGCATTGAAACAGAAAGAAGCTTAAGAATTTTCTTGATCGATCTTGATCTTGCACGTTGCAATAAAACACAGATATATACGGTATATATGAAAAATACATATCGGAACATAAAAATGCAAATTTAATACATTCAATTCAGATGGGAAGTATCTACAACCTGAAGAAAGCTGAACATAGAATTTCCATTGCGAGCCACCGTACGCGATACGTAGAACGAAATCTGTACTGGTGCTGTTCACAGATCTTTCTATATTTAAAAACTACAGCAGAGGAACACGATGAAGGATACTTTTTACTTTTACATGAGAGCAACTTTAAAATTCTATACGTTGTCGTATACGCTAACAAAATTCTCCTTTTATCATATCTTGGTACGAAACACGTATCGTGCCATCTTCTTCACAGTTTTCGAAATATTACTGTCACATTAAAATTTCGAAGACTAAGAAGAAAACACTCTACTGACCTCGCTAAAGAAATAAAATAGTCGAACTGGAAGATGGTATCCCGCCTCCACATGTTATTTAACAATTATAATTAGAAAAATTTATCAAATGTCCAGATGGACAAATTGTAAAGTACAAATTAAATAATAAAAAAAATTTATAGTATTTAGAAGTTTCTAATGGAATCTAAAAATTTCTGCATCTTTTTTAACACCTGTGGAGGTTGACTGATAGAAGAACGAGTGGATGAATTTGTAATAGAAAAATATATTGAAATAGGTATAGGTATAAGTACAGGTATGGTATATGCTGATCCAGATCTTCACTCTTACAGTATTACAATACAACAGAAGAAGCTATGATAAGGAGCACGTTCATATATTTATAGCAAAGGACATTACCAAAAAGTTAACCTTGGTGTGTAGCTCAAGCTAAAGGCTACAAGAAAGAGCAACAGAAATCTACTTATAGCTCTTTTGTTTCTTCTTGTAATCCAAAACAAAATTTATATTCGAGGGCACAATAATATGGACCTCTCCTTATTTTGAATTTTTTTCATTAAATTCTATTCTTTTCGTAACAACGGTCTCAAGGTCACGGATATACATATAACTGGAAGATGGTATCCCGTTGGAAGTAGCCATCCACATATTATTTAGCAATTAAGTTAGAAAAATTTACCAAATGTCCAGATGGACATATTGTAAAGTACAAATTAAATAATTAAAAAAAAAATTAAAATTTGAAAATGTATAAATCACTGTTTGTCGTGATGGCTGTACTGTTGGCTTTTCGGTTAGTTGGTTCTTTTGCAGAACTTGCAAGCTATTTTCAAAAGACTTGCGTCGTTCGACGTAACAAATTGTTTTTACTTTCAACCGCGTGACAAAGTGTTACAATAATCATTCTTTCGTCGTAGAACGACATTAAAATCCAAAAATTAACGTAAACATTCTCGCCATGGGTGTTCGTTTTGACGGCGGAAAACCCGAAGACGAAAAGTTATTGATTATGCGCGAGAGCAGGAAAACTCGCACGCGAAAATTGCCGAGAGAACAATAGAATCTAGGCTTACGTTATTATCGATTGGTGGAACGATGGCAGGGATTATTTCCGTAGCTTCCGGGTAACATCTCGGCTTGTAGCTGGCTCTCGATTTTCATTGAAATTTGATTCTCCGCAGCGGCGAAAGCAGGAACTCTCCTTAATTTCTCCGTTGAAAGGCTTCATTCGGCCGTGCAAGAAGGAACGAGCCTTCATTTCACCGCGGAGAAAATTTGAATGCCGCTTTGTGTTCGAAGCGCGTGGCTGTCGCTGGCGCGACCAAGACGTCGGACAGAGAACAGGGCGATGAGAATGTAAATGGGAAAGAAAGGAGAGGCAGGAAGAATGGGAGGAAGAAAGGGCGAAGCAGGAACAAAATGTAGGGAAAGTTTCGAAGATCGCGCGGCAGCTACGAAGAAACGGTCTGGAAAATTCTTTTGCATTTCGAGACTTTTATGCCGAGGGGGAAACACGGCCGGCGAAGACGACGATGACGCGACTGTTGGAACGCTGTAAGAGGGTGTTGAACGAGAATGAAAATTGAGCCTATAATCTTGCGCCGATCATTCTGATTTTACATCGCTGATCCTTCCTCCGGCTTTATTATCGAGGGTTGGTTAATTGTATTAGACTTTGCTGATTAGTTTTCGAAATTACACTCAGCTCTGAATTCTGTTCTCATTCGTAGCATGAAAGAGATTCAAAAGTGTGGACGAGTGCACGATATCGTAGCTTGCTGTCTCAACGTTTGCAACGGAATGTTCAGTCGTACGATTTTTCGAATTTATTTATTTAATTTCTACATGTCATAATAACTCATTAATTAGATATTCCGATACTTGCAGCAACAACATTAAAGATGATTAATATATATTAGTAATGCTATTTGCTAATGCGAGGAAAATAGGGTTCGAGTGTTTGAGAACATTATGAGCTTTGTCAGAGATTATATAATCATTTATCGACGAAAGAACATTTCTGGGAAAATGTAATATTTATATTATTTATTATTTTATTACTATATTTAATATATATTACTAATGCTATTTGCTAATGCGAGGAAAATAGGGTTCGAGTGTTTGAGAACGTTATGAGATTTATCAGAGATTATTTAATTATTTATCGATGAAAGAACATTTCTAGGAAATTTTCCTCCCAAATGTATTTCTACAGATTCGTGGAATATTTGTATTGTAATACTTGTGAACAAGGGGAATCAAGGCAAGTCAAAGAGGAAAATTGTGTCGTTTCGTTCTACGTTAAAGTTCGACTTGTTAAACAATGTCAACCATGTTCGTTATTTATTTAATGCACCTGTGCTTGCTATTATCAAACAACAGCAATAAAGTGAGAAACAAACCTGTTTACCTAATTGCATTCTGTATTCAAAATACAGCCGGAGCGTACTTCCAGGATTATTTCATATTCGGATTAGCATAATCTGCAGGCAGGGACGCCACCTATTCGTTCTTCGTAAATACGGTAAACAGTTCGATAGTTTTCGGGTAAAAGTGGAACATCTTTTCGCTTTTCCAGCGAGGACAGGCAGAGCAAAGAGGAAAAGCTGGAAGCACGTAACAGACAAGGGGGCGAGGCGGACAAAAGAAGATTAGGGAGATGGGTGGAAGGTTAGATGTTCAGCCTTTACGACGTCTAACATGGAGGATTTAGTCGGCGATGTTACGAAAATCCTCTCTCCGATAAGAGCATTTTCCCAGGTTTCACCGAGGACGATGACGTGGACATGGCACACCGAGTTATGCTAAACAATGCAATTTTAATTTGTCGTTTGCCTCGAGAAATACTTTCTCTTATTTCAAACAAATTATTTAACAATATTCTTCGAGCTACAGTGTCCAATCTAAATTTCAGTATCCAAAAATCACACAGACAAGTTCTATTGATTAATCTCTGTTAGTTTTTAGGAAAAAATACCGCGTATTGCCTAAGAAAACACATAACTCCGGAACTCTTTTTAGAGTAAAATAACAGTTTACTAACTTGTCTATAGTATTCTATGCTATATTGTATATTGTGTAATACTATAATACTTTACAATTTTATATAAACTTCCCATTTCTAATTTTATGACGTTTCGTCAAATAGAGTAATCATATAATGTGTGATTTGTAAAATTTGACTGCAAAATTGCATTCGCTTTTTTACTTAATTCTTTATTGCTAAATGATAGTGGTATCTTATAGGGAACAAATGTCGTTGATAAAAGTAAAAAGGTACTTCGCTAATACAGTATTATATTACAATACTATATTTTTTCATTATTAAATGCGAATTGATTTTTGCCATTAATCAGAGACATATAAATTAATCACGGGTAGCTGAATAGAAAAATAAATAAGTAAACAAGTTTTATTTTCAATATCGTCATTCGATATTAAACGAAATATCGATCTGGCAGAGATAACAGTGATTTGAAACATTAATATTGTTCCATTAGTTTTTCATTTTAAGTACTGATGGAAAGAAAACAGATCAAATCTTCTTTTGTATTTGCTATTCATCTTCGCCTATTTGACTATGCATTACATTATGCTTAATAATAAATAATATAAATGTATAATATATACATATAATAATATGAACTTATGTACTTGTATAAAATTAATGAACAAATATATATTGTAAGAGTAATCTATTCGCTTGTTTATTCATGCAGTATTTTCATACCTTAATTACATATTATTTATTTATGTTTTACAAATATATGTATATTTTCAATTCTATTTCTTGATACCAAAAAACTAATGAAATATAATATTTTCAAAATAATCTAAACTGCAATATCATCTTATTAGGAAGATAAATATAAAATAATTTTATTAAAAAAATATATAAACTTATACATGTAATACAACCTGATAAAGTTTGAATCTCTAAGTACAACAGTTATATTTAATTAAACTTAGGTACCAAAATAATCTTCTAATTTACAACGCGCAAAGGAATTACGATTATTCACACTATGCACTGACTGTCGGAATAAAATATTTAACAGTACAAAACTCGCTACTCAATTGCTCATTTTCAAAACACCGTGTCATTAATTAACGCTTAATACAGAAATAATTGATCCTTTCCTAATTAGATTCTCGTGTTATTTGTAATTTCTGGAGCAATTGTTGCAGCATTCAACAGCTTCGATTGTGGGGAAAAATGTTGGAATTATAAGGCCTCAAATAAAGTAGGTGCACAGTATGCTGCCGCACTGAGAACTCAGATTATTCGTCCAATCTTATGTTACTTTGACGTACTTTCGTGAGAAATTTTTGGCTATTAATTCCAGTTCTATTAAATTATTCTGATAATTTTATTAATTACCAAATAGACAAATCTGATAATTCAATTTTTGTCAGACAAAAGTACACGAAAATCCTTAAGAGGAGCTTCGACGGACACTTAAGACAGAAGATCACGCGCAACAACAATCATTTCTACACAGTTCCCTGAAACTTAAGAAATTTGTGGGCTGTTGAGGTTGACTGATAGAAGAACGAGTGGATGAATTTGTAATAGAAAAATATATTGAAATAAATAAAGGTATAAGTATAAACATAAGTATAATGTATACGTTTATGCTCCCATTAGTTACCCAATTACTTGACATGACGTATCAGATCCGCAGACTAAAAAGACATTATCCTTTAGATTTAAGCATTAGAATCAAACACACTATAAACACTTCTAATCCAAGTTACAGTACCACGCCGAAATAATTTACTTATAATTCTCAATGAGAATTGATTGTAAAAATTCTACCAAATAAAAAAAAAAGTTTATGCTGATCCAGATCCTTACTCTCTTAGTGTTACAATACAATAGAATCGATAGGGAGCATGTTCATATATTTAAAGCAAAAGGACATTGCCAAGAAAGTTAACCTTATAGCTTTAGCTAAAGACTACAAGAAACATACATAGAAATCTATTTATTAGTTCCTTTGTTCCTAGACCTTGTAACCTAAAACATAATGTATATTCAAGGTCACAATAATATGGACCTCTTCTTATTTAGGATATTTTTGTTTCACTAAAATCTATATTCTGCGTAATAGCGGTCTCCAGGTCACGGATATACATAAATAGAGATGTAGAGTTTTTCTTGAAGCAGTTACTTCAACATGGGCGATAAAAAACATGATTAGTCTGAAACTGAAACGATGCAAAGAACGCAACAGAATTACAAACTCTCCGCAACAGTGGTCTCGTGAGAATCACGAGCTGCGATGACAAATGCGAATAGCAATCACAGCCAGCAATTTCTCTCGACTCTAGACGATCCAATATCCGCGTGATTTCTTCCTTATCCCGAGACAACAATTAGAAAGCAAGAAACTGCAGGGCGAATGGGGTTAGGCGAAAATACGAGGTACAATGAGAGGGAAAGTAACGTGTAGATATCAGCAGCGTCTGGCACAAACGGCTCGTGAAAACGAGTTGAGAAACTCCTTCCACGGGACTTTCGAAGCTGCTTCCAGAAGAAGGACGCCGACAACCCCCGAAGGGGTGCGAAATGAGGGTAACGAAGCCCGTAACCGAATTTCAAATCGGTCGCTTCACGACAATCCTTCCGGCGTACCGTGCAATCCCATTCTGCCGAAAAGGACCGACAGATTATGTATTGAAGCAGCCTCGTGTCTCTGCAAGAAGTGACACTGATTGCCCGAGTTTTGTACGTTGCGATCCGATTACATCCAACAGACAGCCAAGCTTCGTAATCCATATAGCTCTTTTGTATTTTATTCAACGCTACGTTTACAGTCAATTCTTCCGTGAGAATTTCTAGTAAATCACGAGGTTCAGTCAGTCAGATATTAACCGGACTACGCGTGCTACATTTTCGCTTATCCGGATGAGACTGCGTGGGAGTTCAAACAGAAGTGTCCTAACGACGTTCCATTCCATGGCGCTCTACTCATCGTTCAGTAGATAACACAATGGGCAAAGAAACAGCACGTCTTCCGTCGCACTTCGCACGATTATTGAGTTTTTAGCTGTTAAGAGCATAATACTCACTGGAATTTTGCACAGGTCGCGACTACAGTTTGGGGATGGAACGTTATGAAGAACGCGAGTGTTTGCGTGGCGTAAATTGTTTTCCAGTGGACGTCGATACGTTCGAAACGCGTCGCGTCCGCGACGTCCAGAGACAAGCGTAACGCCAGTAAATATCGAAGCAAATATGGGAAACTGATCGAGTACGATCGACGCATAACAATCGACGAAATCTGCTCGAAAGTTAATATTAGTCATGGAAGTATGGTTTTCATCATTCGGAAAGAGTCAAAGATCTACAAAATCACGAACACTTGAAGAGACGTCAGAAGAAGGACGTTTCAAGAACAACGAGGAAGTAGAACAAATCTGCAATTGGCTTCTGATTCAGCCCTCCTATTGCTACGAAACTGGAATGTAAATATTGCCAATCCGCTGGCAAAAGTGTACAGAGAGAAATGGAACATGCGTAGAAAAATAACTGGATTGTTCTTTTTGAAACATTTTGTTGAAACGTAAAGCTACAAAGTCCGGTTTATATTTGGCCGATCCTCGTAGATAACGTTTTGACATGATACGAGCAGTAACTTCAAATTGTTACATATTCTGACTGAATGAAAGAATTAGAAGATTATACAATAAAAATAGCGAGTATGCAACTAGAATTGAAGCGATTGCATAACGATAGTTTTGGACGTATGGTCTGGGCCTATTCAAATGAATTTAAATGAATTTGTTCGTCATGTCATAAGGGGAGTGTCTTCTAAGTCTGAGTATGTGTTGATTAGTTCTGACACCAATGGATTTTCATGAAATGTAAATTGCTGTAGTTTGTGACTTCATCTCTGATGGTAGGTACATATTTCCAGGTTACTATGGGTTATTTAGTTTTCAATATACCATGGGGCCTTCCATATAGTCCGCAGAGTCCATAATCTGTATTAACCTTCAAAGGTATCCGGACACTAACTTACTTTTGACAAGATGTATTTTAATCACAAAATTACGGACGAATTGAACTGCGGTGATTTTATTCTTTATAATCGTCATAACTATGTAGTATAATGATCAATATACAAGTCTTATGTTTGCGATTGAGTTGTCCAGAAACCACATTGATCAACCCCATAAACTGAAAAGTACGGCAAAATGATGTTACAAACACTGTCTTGAAATTACCTTGATATTTACCATTATTTATAGCATCTTCTCGCGATGGATAGATTTCTAAGCTTTTTGAGAATCGAATATTAGCCATGTCCTCCAATTATCTAAAGAAATTAAGAAATTCCCAAAAAGTGAAGCTCAATCACGTTGCAGAACTATTTTGTTGCCCGATAAGCTCTTTATTTTCGGATTTTTCAATTTCTGAATTAAGAATATCCTTCTGAACTGATACAAAGACTTCTGAGATCAATGCAAACTGTGCTAATTAAATCTACGTATGTAGTAGTAGACACATATTACGCTAGTAAACATATATTATTATATTACATCTTTTAAGAAGGTGTAAGTGCTGCTTCTAATTATTAAATCATTCACCTCATATTCAAGCTCCTTCCACTAATTTTCTTGGCACGTTCCATAATCGGCCTTATCATCAGCCTCGTTAACAAATCCTTTTACTATGTTTGCCTCGAAGTGGCGCTCCCTACTAATTACTGAAATTTTGTGTCAGAATGTACGGTTTAAGTAGAACGAGAAGGATGATGGAAGTTCGTCGAGTCTTTAATGATCCACGATGAGTTCCAGAGATTATTAAAGTGTCGTAGAAACTTGGCTGATTTTTCCGAGCGTTTGGGTTGCAAATAGAAGAGCAAAGTCATGTTCTTTGTTACTATTTAAAATTGTAGAGAAATTGTAGATGAAATTATAGAGAAATGCTATGCAATTTTTTTCTATTACGCATCATTGTTTTATTACATTTTGTTTTTTTTCCTTTTGTCTGTTCGTCGTTTAAAATTTAATTTGAAATAGAATTCTATCCCTACAATCGTCCTCTCTCTCTCTCTCTCTCTCTCTCTCTCTCGCTCTCTCTCTCTCTCACTCTCTCTTTATGCTACACATATGAAATCATTATCATTAACATTTTTAGACAAAAATCAATTCTTACTGAGATACAAGCCTTGCCAACGATTTCCAGGTTTAAACAATGTACTTGTTATAAAAAAGTAAATTTTCTTACAATTTTAAGAAACTTTCAAACATTAATTTTCTTCCTTGGGACATAATCCACGCGAAGCGACATGTTAATTAAAATATTCAATCTCTTTCAAAAGCTGAATTTATTATCGTCATAATTTTCTATTTTCCTCCACGAGAGAAATACGTTTTTAATTTCCAGATTCCACGTGCTGTTTAACGACGCTTGATATACCGTTTTATAAAGGGCGAAATATCTTCCGGCCCCAAAAAGTGTTAATTTATTTTACATGCATCTCCGTATCTTGTTATTTATTATAGAGTGTTCAATTATAAATCTTCATTACACAGTTGCAGCTCATGAGTTATGCGCAGGGAAACCATGCAGGTGATACAGAGATGCGGCCCACGAATTTATAGCTCTTAACTTGCGTCACGGTGTCGTTTCAAAAACGCATTTGCACCATCTGCTTCAACAACGCGCTTGTTCTTTTGAAAACACCCGTGGGACAGGGGCACGGTGTCATTCATGAAATTCAACGTCGAACATTTCAAAGGACGTCGGTACAGTTTGCGCGACATGTACTTCTGGCCCATTGCTTGCCTTGTTTCCCCTTTTAATTTCGTTTTTTACTTTTTTCACAATACCACTTTCTCAACTTTTCTGCAAACAAATTTGTTGAATGGCTTAATTGCTTCGTAACGAACTAACGATATAATGCGAGATGATTCTGATTCTGATTCTACGAGATACGGAAGCATTCAATGTTTCTTTTTTTTTTTTTTTTTTTTTTTTTTTTTTTTTTTTTTTTTTTTTTTTTTTTTTTTTTTTTTTTTTTTTTTTTTTTTTTTTTTTATTATTATTATTTATTGAATTTTACAATTTGTCCATTAGGACATTTGGTAAAATATTATAATTTAATATTTGATAAAATATAGCATGTGGATGGCTACCCCCAGCGGGACTCCATCTTCCAGGTTGTTTATTGTTCTATTATGAGGTCTGCAGGATGCTTCTTCTTCAATCTTCTTTCTATTATTGTTTTATTCGTTTCAGCAACCAGCTGATTTGGGTGTGTTTCAAGTCTTTCTTTATACTTTTTTGCATATCTGGCGATTTCCTCTTTAACTGTTGGAATTTTTAAGTCTTTTCGTATGTCTTCATTTCTGACGTACCATGGAGCGTTAACTATTGTTCTTAAGATTTTTGCCTGCTCTGTTTCT
>JACXIM010000077.1:793425-908748 GCA_014737505.1 Bombus sibiricus | reverse complement strand
TTTTTAATAAACCATTTTCGTATTACTTTTATAACAAACCATTTTCGTATTACTTTTATAACAATTCAACAGTTTTATTATTATGGAATATCTTTCCAAATACCTATGACGATCCTTCGCAAGTAGTCAAATAAGCGACACCCGAATATGGGTTTCGTGGCCTGACCAGAAACTTTGCTGACACCCGAATACGGGTGTCCTGGCAGTCAACGTGCTAATACTTAAATGTCAACACACGTGCTCGCTCACTGCAAGTATCTACAGATATTTTACGCTTCCAAGCCGCATTCTCAATAAGCATACGTTTGTGTGAACAAACAACTACATATATTATTTGTAAATAATAACATGAATAATAATAATATCTGGTTGATCTTTTCAGTGTTAAGTATATGATTAATTTACTTATAATTATCAATGAGAATTGATTGTAAAAATTCTACCAAATAAAAAAGAAAAGGTATATGATTAGATAATACAACGTATACATAAGAGGCTGAACGTGTGGCTGGGAACTGAAATATTTAGTTACAAGCCCGGATAAAAAGGTACAAGGTGACCTTTACTATGTTCATCGCCACTCCTACTGTAGCGACACTCAACACAAAAAACTTTCCAACGGTTTCGTCGATATAAGGTATACCATTGTCGACAGACTGTTTTCGAGAGACCGATGAAATATAAACAAGCCGCGACGAAGCGTAAATGTCGACAGGCCTAAGGAGCCATCGATATCCCTACCGGTCCTTCCGTCGAATACTTGGAAGAACGCGTGTGTAGTGGGGATATTGAGAGGCGACAAAAAAAGGAAACGAATCGGAGTAAGAGAACAGTTGAGTTGTGACCGAGAAGCGAGATTGTTCAGTAGAAATCGAGAGTCGTACGTAAAGAGACGAAAACGAGAATTGTGAATAAATATACTGTTAAGCAAAACGCCGAGTATTTCTTTGACGCCCTAAAACACCTAAACACCTCACTAGCAATTTCAATTTTCTCAAGATTTCTTTTGCATATCATCCAGTGAATTAGTCCTCGTAGCTTTTCAAAAACGATCGACTCGTTTGATGAAATTTCGAAAAAAGATATTCTATTTCAAAGGGTGTACTAAATACTTTTGTGTGTGACTGTGTGTATAGTTAGGACGCAAATTGAAGTGTTAACACACAGTACACATCTTGTGATCAGGATTGCCAGAAAACCTTGAAAGAAAGAACTATGTACGTATTATAGTTTTGGATTGACATCGCATGGCCCTGAAGAAACTCGAGCTCCTAATCTTCTTTAAAACTTACACGTTAGTTCAAACACTGTCAATAGCAAAATTCTAACGTTCGCGGACGATACGGTCTTACTAGCGAGACACGCAAATCCAGAAACGGCTGCCGCACTATTACAAGAACACATTACAAAAATAGAAAAGTGGCTGCAAAGTAAACAAATAAAAGTGAACACCAGTAAGTGCAATCACATAACATTTACGCTTAGAAAAGGAAAAACACCAGACANTCCAACTAAATGGCGCCCACATAGCACAAACAAAGTATGTCAAATATCTGGGAATACAATTAGACACACGCCTTACATGGAAGTATCACATAAAATCAATAACAAACAGAATACGTGAAAAAATGAAGCAGATGTACTGGTTAATCAATAGAAAATCTAAATTAAGCCTAATGAATAAACTATATATATACAAAACAATTATCAAACCAATCTGAACATACGGAGTTCCACTATGGGGGATGGCAGCAATGAGTCACATAAATAAAATTGAAACAGAGCAGGCAAAAATCTTAAGAACAATAGTTAACGTTCCATGGTACGTCAGAAATGAAGACATACGAAAAGACTTAAAAATTCCAACAGTTAAAGAGGAAATCGCCAGATATGCAAAAAAGTATAAAGAAAGACTTGAAACACATCCAAATCAGCTGGTTGCTGAAACGAATAAAACAATAATAGTAAGAAGACTCAAGAAGAAGCATCCTGCAGACCTCATAATAGAACAATAAACAACCTGGAAGATGGAGTCCCGCTGGGGGTAACCATCCACATGCTATATTTTATCAAATATTAAATTATAATATTTTACCAAATGTCCTAATGGACAAATTGTAAAATGAAATAAAACAATTAAAAAAAAAAAAAACGTTAGTTCAAACATGTAAACATTAACGCCTGACCGATTTTACAACCTTATTATAACGCCCCGAGCCACGAGAACTAAGGCCAATCACCTTGCGAGGGTCAAAGAACGATATTTCTTAATTCTCCTTCAAAATTCCATACTAAACGCAGCAACCTATTTTTTAATTAAATTTGCCAATAAAACGAATAACGCTTAAGAATATACAGTATATTATATTATTTTTCATAGTGTCAAAACAACAATTTACAAAATCATTTATACAATTTCATATTATAATATACTTGTATATAATATACTTTCATATTATAATATACTCATATTATAATATAAAGCAAAACTGAATATGGAAGAAACAAGAACGTTCTTTTTCCAAAGTCTAGTAAAAATGAAATGGAATTGGTCCGTGAAAAAATATAAACTCAATATTAATTTTGTTACGCCTTCATTCGATATTTAATGCATTTTTCTTTATTTTCTATTGCTACTATTAATCCGTCAGATATACTATCCAATAACTTATTTAAAGTTTCGTTTCGAATATCCACCCACGCAGATTTTTTTTTAACTACAACAATATTTTCTATAAGTGGCGTCTCCTGATCGTAAACTGCTTTTGCTAGAAACCCTCGCAAGTTCATTTCAAAACCTTAAACCTTAACCTTTTTTGTAGTGGTGACTCTATGAACGAGAACATTGTGTCGTTAAAAAATTATCTTTTTATTTTCTATTTCAATTGTGAAAGGAAATAATTCACCATGCAACATATCCTGATATCCCATAGCGTTTAATCTACCCTTTATAAACACAATTTCACTTAACGTATCCAGTCACGATCAGTGGTTTCCTAGAGATATCGAAGAAATAAAGCGGAAAATGTGTTTGAGTGTGCAATTATTCACAGCGCTGTGAAATAACGATTTTTAAGAGGATATATTTCTAGTAAATTTATTAAAAGGGAGCTTAATAAAAGAGATACGACATCGTAAAATGGCTGATGGTATCGGTAACGTTAGGGGCCCCCTAACAGCAGTCAAACGAACCTCAAATGCTTTGAAGGCGTTCCAAAGGTCGGAACGCGGTTCTGTGACGAGGTTTGGAACGCTTTTAAGGCGAACGACAAATTTGACGTGGTGAAACGCAAAACGACATCGCGCTCGTGCCTGTGAACAAAGCCAAATGTACGCGCGAACCAGCAGCTATTGCTTTTAAGCAAGTTTAAAGTTCCGCGGAGGCGCTTTTAATAATGCAGCGTGTTTCGATAAAAACACAACCGGCTCTGATAAAAGTTCTACGAGCACGGCAGTTAATTACGCGAACCGGTACAAGTGGAGAATAAATTGCAGTAGCCGGGGCGCGCGCCATTCGCCGGTGAACATTTCCATTTAATTAATGTAATGGAACCAGTGATGAGTAACAATTAGTCTTTTAATAAACTTCGGAAATTAACCGTTCGACACTCTTCGATCGGGCCAAACTTTTGTTTTTCTATGCCTGACGCGCGGTAATTTTCTATCAATTAGCGATCGCCGTTCGAATAGTAAACAATCTATTCAATTACTTTATATACACTTAAACAACAGTTAACCAACTTGATGTTACTTTATCTCTCCACGGTATCCTTTCTCTTTCCATTTCTAATTATAGGACTGAAGTTAGAGAAAATATTTAAAGACTACGGGAGTAGAAAGCGTTATATGTATAAATCACATCTTTGTATTCTTTTCATAGAAACATTAAGAGATATTAAGCTCTACGTTCGTAGAACCATTATGAAACAAAGAGAACAGCTTTTATTTGCTCCTTACAGTTTTTTTATAAATTTATATGTTTAAACGTTCTTCTATCTTCCTGTACATTTCCAAAATATTGATCATAATATTAGAAATATTCTTGGTTTATCACGAATTATCAATTATTTTTAAATTCTACATTTTTTAAATTATGGGTGCATATTATTCCCCTTTTTAACATATTAAGTAGCTCCGTTTTAAATATCGGATGCGATCTTCGTTTGGAGAGAAATATGTCGTGCGTATAATTTACGACTATTTTTATGTACAATATTTTACTATAAATTTTTCGTAATAACAAATACAAAATTTCGTTTTCTCAGCTATAACAGTTTCGTGCTCTTTAATAAAATTGTAACCGTTTCACACTGATGCTACGCAGTATGCGGCACGTTTAACATAAAACAAAGCTATTAAATATCGCAAAGGGAAACTAATTAACAACTTTTCGTTTCGCAAAGCTAGTTCGAAACTTTTCACAGCATTCAATTCAATGGCGAAGATTACCATGAATAGGAAATAATTTACAAGGTATTAAACGTAAGCTTCTAACGGAATAAGGATTCCTTTTTGCTTTAGAGTTTTTAATGCTCGTTATAAATATTTTCGAAACAGTTCTCGCTTTTATGATAATTAAACTTTCTATACGATGTTATTCGATACCGATCCTGACTGATCAAATGTACGTAACGTTAAGAAAAATGAAATAAAATAAATAAAATACACCCAAAATACAGAATATTTATTTAGCAATATAAGCAATCAGATTCAAAATCTGTGTTTAAATTTGAGACATAAATGCCTTTAATAAAATCCAATAAACGTTTCTCTTTTAATTTAATGTTGAGAGAATTTATTAGATATTATTTCATTTAAAACATTCTCTACTCGTGTGCAAATTATTTCAATCTTCGTAACAGCTTTTTAAGAAACATTTTCGAAGATGCTCATTTTCTACGTTAAAAACTATACTACGAAAATTAGTGTGCATTCTGCTATGAAAGTTACTTAACAAAACACACGATGTTTGAAGTTGTCAAAAACTAAGAAACTAACTAACCAAGAAAATTAAGACAATTTGACTAACCTGGCCAATATGGACGGGACTTGAAACTTTATAAACAGTTTAAACGGTTTATCCTCCTCATTCCACTTGAATCTCCCATTCGGTAGCAAAAAGGCACATTTTTAGACTTTACTGACACACAAAAAAACTACAAACAAGTTGTACTATTTATCGTCACCGGAAGTAGGGAATTAACGCCGCAATCAGAAAAAGCCATTTCGATGTTTTATCTCGATCGCATGTTCTGCAGCGCACCAAGCGGCGTCTCGTAAAACATCCGATCTTTTTTCCACAAGTTATAGTGTATTATCTACTCGACGAAGACGCACGTACCACGGCTACAACTAGAACGCGAGCATGCTCGAAAATGTCCTGCAAACAATGCGTTGGAAATATCGGCGGAACAGCGAACAGACGTATTTGCAGATGCTGTGCAAACGACGAACATCGAGGCGATACACGGTAGAGGCTGAGTACCCGGCAAATACTTCCACTCGGCAGAGGCAGAGCGCGAGAGGTATTTATAATTTTACAGAATAATCGGACTATCGCGTTCCATCGTACGGCAAATCGGCATCGTTTCGATGGCATAGCCACTCGAGCCGTGTTTTGTAATATCAATCGATCGTTTCAAATATTGGCTCATTTAATAGCGAAACGACGGGATCTTGAATATCGATTGACGTCGTTAACATCGCGAGTGCCTCGACGGCCATCGATCTACTTTTTCTCGTTTTCGTTTTCTTCGCTTTTTCCAATCCTCTTTTTTGCTCGCCGTTTTATTTGCCCTACTTCGTGGCAATGTGTGCGACTAGCTCGATTATTCGCAACTGTGGACGTCCACCGCTAAGCCAGTGGGTAACGTAGAAATTGTGGTTATCTGGAGGATCATCGAAGCTACTGAACGTATTACAGTACTTTTTCTGTGATTGGTCGCAGTGAACTTGCAGAAACGTCCTGTCCTTTTCGATTTCGATGATTTTTGAACACACTGCAGAAATCAAAATTTCGAACAACTTCCTTCCTATATATGTAACCGTCGATCTCCCAGTTTCCGAGATATTCGCAAAAAGTTGTAGGTACCGCTACGGTGAATTCCGCCTATAATTGTGCGTTTGAGGCAGATTGAAATGAGACCAAACCCGATATAGTTTGTCACATTTACATGTTGTCTTTCTCTAAATTGGGCAAAATGTCGTACCTGTTACAATCAAGTCTTCTGCGCGATAATTGATCGTCAAGGAGACCCAATTTCCGATCAATTATGGAGAAAATATGCATAACAGGTTTTTGTATAGCATTTATAGAAAGGTGTTTGTGAAAATTTTGTGCTATACTCTTCAGGTTGTTTTCAACCCAATCCTGTTTTCCTTAAAGTATTTTTCAAGTTTGAGGCATTATGACAGAATCACTGCTAATACACATGTTTCCTCAGTTCTATGCTTATACTTTATGCTGAAGTTTTTGTTTGGAACATTAGAATATCTTGTCTATTGAGACGCAAATGAAATAGAGAAATGTATCTTAATGGAATAAAGTTTAATGTGATAATAAATGAAAACTTATTGATATAATGTATTAAAACCATTCGGGAAGAGAAACATGTGTAAACAAGATTAAATCGCAGAAAAAATGGATTGTTTGGAATTAATGGTTTCGTAAAATATTTGAGACAATATGTAGATCGAAAACCAATTCAGGGGATAAAACCATTCGCGAGGGATTCAATTCTATCCAGTGATTCTATTTTTACAAAGATTTATTCAAACTTCAGCTTAATTAAAGAATTGTATACTCGATGAATATTTTTCCAGAATTTTTCCACGGGCAAATTTTAAATCCTATTTTAAATATCGAGTACGAGATTCGATATCCAATATCAAAAAAATCCATTTTTCTTGCTATTTTTTTCGATTTATTTTCTAACAGTTGCGTGTTAGGATAGGTATATCCCGAGAATAATGTATTTTTCAAAAATTAATTGAAACAATTCACTGACGAAATCTTCAATTTTCTGAATTTTACAATTATATCCAATAAGACGCGTGAACTTTTCTTGACGACCCGTGTCAGGTATCGGTGTTCACGACGGACCGAGTGCCAATAATCGAAACATTCTGCAGCATCGAATCGCCGTCGGTCATTTTAATCGATTTTAATCATCGATTTAATAGCCGAGAAAACGTCAAGAGGTGCAGATCCGAAACTTCGGCAACCCTCATCGCACAAACACTTAAGCAAACGAACGCGACCCGTTTTTTTGAAAAACCATTTAGCCCTCTGCCTACGCAATTTTCCAATTTTTTCTCCAAGGAGACGGCACGGCATTCTCAATGCTTACGTGTAGGTGTGAGGAGAATCTCTTAATATAACATTAATCCTATTCGTATGATTATGTAATTTGTAACAAATTAGTAGAACTAATTAATAAAATTAATAAGATTGTAAGAAATTAATTAATTCTAATAGACTACGTAATTTTTGCAACATTGTATCTTGTATCTTTTTACAGCTGTTTTCCTAACAAGAGAAGTGAATAAATTTTGTTGCATCTTAACGATATATGTTCCAATACGTAAAAGAAGTAGTAGAGCCAGAGCTTTCACTAAAATATCTGATACGTCAGAAATGCATGTAAACTTTCGCGACAGCATGTATCTTAAGCACCAGTAGCCGTCTGTCTTATATTTTCTATTTTACCTTGAAGCAGTATCGAAGCAAGTTTATCCAAGTACAAATCGCAAACGCAGGAAAAAACTGGGTTAAAACTCATCACGAGAATGCAACCACCTATCCATCTACCTAAATCCTATCTACAACCTCAATCCTCGGTAGGATTTCGGTCCACTCTGTACACAGGCAGAAAGTAGTAGAGCCAATTTTCCAGGATCGTGTAAAAGTTCCTCCGGCGATTCGATGAATCGCGTAGTGTCGAGTGGCAATGTGTGTCGTACTATTTAGAGTCGAATCTATGTACACGAGTATGTGTTCTGGTTTTCGTCTCTACCTCATAATCAGTGCTCCACCTCTCGCAAGTAGCAAAAGATTACGAGCAGTGTAAATTGCACATTTTACTCGATTTATTTGGCCGAGTTACGAAAGAATCCTTCTAATAATTCTTTCGATGCAGTTTGGAAGGCTCGTTCTTCGATTTCTTCGTATTTCTACGTGCAACCCCTGTTGGGCAAAATCGTGTTGCGTCTTTTTTGCGTTAAACGTGTCGTGAATTTTCATGAATAATATCCCCGACTATGGTGGTACAATGAAGAATATTTTATGTTTTGAGTCCTAGTATTTTTCATAAGCTCAAAGTGATGCATGTCTCGTTGTTACTGCATACACTGCGCCGTTTTTGTGCCATGCTACAAAATATTAAGCGTATCATTTGAAACGTCCGTTGCTTTCCGTAAAAATACACGCGTTTTTCATCGGCGAATGATACGTGAAATACGGCGAGGAAGAATTGTATAATAAACAAGATATTTCTTACTCGGCGTTTTAATTTCCGAATTAACTTTGTATTTTTGTACGTGACGTTTCAAAATCATCGGTCGTCGTGATGTTAGAGAAATACTCCTGGTTTTTGCAACACGTCGTCAATCGATCAACTACTTCTAAATATTTCAATCTTTCTTTTTGGACTCGATGAATAATTTTCCTCTTCAACTAACGAATGAATTTCAACTCAGAAAAATCTACAAAAGAAGACACGTGATATTTTCCTCTTGTGATCTTCACATCATCAGGTCGTTACACAACGAATGTCCCTTTGTAGCAAAGTCTTGTTTCAGTCATTTTTGGATCATAAAACATTCAGCAGTGATATACCAACTGCTCCCTTTTGTGTTTTATTTCGTCTAGAAGACTTCAATCCATTATTCCCTTTGTAGCGACCAGTTACGCGAGACCTGCGCGTGAGAATAAATGCGGCATTCTTTTTACGAAGACGCGTTCTAGTATTCCACGGAATTTTCACAAAACGCGGGAATAAATGAAAATCGCCGAGAGGTGCGATTACACGTTTGAGACCCGCGGGTTTTCACGATGTACGAAGAAGCGTACGACAAAAGGTAATTGGAGTTCTTCTAAAAACAGTGACTTTCTATTATCTAAAGAGATTCAAATTTTTTCTGCGTAAAAGTTCATCAGATATTCTGACAGTTTACAATTGTTTTATTAAAGTATAGAGATGTGTAGATTCGCGTTTGAATCGAACTCTCTCCATGAAACTACATGTAGCGTCTGTACGAATTTTACTGGAAAGCTCGTCTATAGGAAGAAAGTAAGCTCAGAAGACAGGAATTCAGAAGAATAAAGAAGCCATATTGGTGCAACCTTACATTCTCTTTGTGATAGAATTTTTTGAAATTACTTCGCTTCGTAAGTCAGAATTGTTGTTGCTTCAGGATAATGATCTCGCCTATTGCTCGCTGGTAAAAGAGCAACAACCTCTTATGGACAATTAGTAATATCATTGGATTTCAAAGATTTCCGAAATAAAAAGGTTAGAAAGAGTTAAGAGTCAAGAGTCGGGTGCCCGTTTGTCTGTGACAACTCTAACTCGAAGGAAAAATAAAATCAATACCCAGCAAGAATTGTATATGGTATCTCAGATAAACTTTTACCAAACTTTTGTTGATTTCATAGGATTTTTAAAACAACTACAATCTAGTTCATTAAAAGTACAATACGTAGAAACTACTATTTATGTTCATGAATATAAATTTATCAAAACTACATATGATAACATCAGATTTTCGCAAAAGCGGAACGAACAGATATAAAAATGTGAGATGAAATACGTCAATTTAGATGATTTTTCCTCGATTAAAAATATTCATTTTAGAATTACAATACAACTTGATCGATCTAATATTTGTACAGCTATTGTTAAGTAATAAGTTGCGTCCGGAGGAGATGAGGAGTTACAAATCGAGATAGATGATAGGATAGCGTGCGAGATTTTCAGACGAAGAAAATAAGGGTTGGAAGATACCTGTAAACTAGATGGATGTGAGGAAAAACTCAAGCAAGAAACGGATGGTGGAGAACATAGACTAAAGGGGATCGACTGGATTATAGATTTAGTAAAAAAATTAGTACACTGCACTCATAGCCATCTTAACCGCGTAATAAGTGTTAAAGATAGCCTCCACTAAATATTAAAGTTCATTAAAGATATAATTAATGTAGTATCGTGACTGCTATAGTTAGTTTATTAATGATAAGTAGATTGAACAGGTGTTAATTGTACAGAGAGTAATGTTCGTTAAACATGAACTAATCGCAGCAAACGTATAATAATCAGCAGAATTAAGTAATTAGTCAACGACTCGACTCTCATCAACGCGATCCACACTCTTTGACATCTCAACTTGTACTGTTGTTAATTCGTTTATTGTCCCCTAGAAACTCCTTGTCTTTTGTCTCAGCCTCACTACGTACATGCTCAGCAACCGCTCGTTTATAATTCACACGACACCCCCCAGGCCCCTCATCCATGATACTACATTAAGGTATAATAAAGTTCATTAATAAGTATAATTGACTGTTTGAATACTTTTCTGATCTCTGTGAAATATTCTGCTCTATGCATGTAATTACTTGCATCGAGTATCTCGTAATTTTTTAAATATATTATCTCAGATGTCTGAAACATTACCAATAAATATAATCATAGTCGAGCCTCATAACAGCGTCAATGAAATTCCAAAATGTGTCGTATAACACGTATAACAGGTGTTGGAATACTTTCGCAATAGTTCCAAGTTGCTCTTGGAATTACATGTGCACTCACGCTCTATCTACGAGCGACCACGAGACTTTTAAAACTTGAACGATACTTGAGAGGATGAGTATGACACGATTCGATGCTGTACCTGCCGCGGTTTAAGACCAACATTCAAATACGGTTGTGCTTCGAATCGATCGAGCAATGATAGGTCTATTTAACACGACGTACCAAATTAGTAATAACAATTGGGAAATTGAAATGAAAATCGGGGGTACAGCCAGCAATCTACGCCCGGAATATGGAAAAATTGCTACATCATTGCGCAAGAAGAAACAGACATTTGTCGAAATATTTTTTTTTTATTTGGTAGACTATTTACAATCAATTCTCATTGAGAATTATAAGTAAATTATTTTGGCGTGGTACTGTAACTTGGATTATAAAAGTGCTGTCGAAATATAGCAAATATTATTGGAACATCCGAGACAGCTCGTAAGCAGACATGGTACCTATAAATTTAGAAAAAATGGATACTCATACGATAAAGCAAAAAACTACAGCAAAATTGGACCACCGCATCCACTGCTTATCCGAAAAGGATCATTTTCGAATTGTTGCTGATTTTTAAAACGAAATCAACGCTACGAATTTGAACATTTGCGTAAGAACCGTTTGGAGGTGTCTTCGTGATTTTGATCTCGAAGGAGTTTCGAAAGAGTCCACTACTCGGTTGCAAAAATCGGAAGCCGAGAATTGTTCCTACTGAAGCACACATACACTGGACAGTACAAGTATGAACAGTATATTTGTAGAGGACTTGTGTAGGATGGTTGATCGTGAGATTTATTAGACGATATTGCTCATTGTTGACACCGTCAAGTGTATTTTAAAATATTAAATAAATAAGCACAGACAATATTCGCTAAGACGCTCGTATTAACGGATTCGTTAAAGACAGTGTAAATCGCTAATTAGATCGCTGATAACTCGTTGATAACTGAGAGACACTCGGTAGATACTTGCAGATACTCGTAGACACTGCCAGCTTACGATCGCGTCCGTTTATTTATACTGATCGGAGGAGAGCCGGAAAATTCGAACTCGTCTACGTTTGACGGTTGCACGTAACGGCGACATTGTTTTACCCAGAGTTTTTTTTATTATTACGTTATGTATATCCTAACGATATTGATACTCCGAGGCAAAACAACACCATGATTTGAATTGTCCTCTAACTCGTGTGCCGCTACATATTTTTGAACTGTGTTATTTTCGAATGGAAATTAAATAGACTGTAACAAAACGGAGTTCGAAGAAAACGAAGGATCGCAGACTATCGATTATTTATTATCCATAAGATAGTGCGATAATTTATCAAGAACGTAGTCGTGTTTAACTTTCGTCCGCTACTATATCACATGTATCCATCGAGCGTAACAGGTTCGGAGGCAATCGAGAGACTAGCATTCTACTTTGACATTCGACGATGTTTGTTACGGCGACGGATGAACGTAAAATAACGTGGAACGTCGCGGAGCTAGGGGGCCGATAAATGTGCGAAAGCTGCGCGGAAATTATGGCCGGACACAATGCGTCGTTACTTAGTGAATTAATGACCGGGCTTCCCGAGTGGATCGACTGCTTTTTTGCGATAAGCGGTCGGATTCAGCCGGGTCGACATTTACGGTGGAAAATTTTACAGAGCTTTCAGTGGACTCAATGGAGCATACCCGTGTCGAGCCACCCCTCCTCCACGGCCCCCTCTGTAACGAGAATCGAAAATCAACCGTGGCGCATATGCACACTTTGTAAATTGCTGCCGTGCAACGATTCGAGATAAATCGCCGGCATACATTTGTAATATCCGTCGCGTGCGACAGCCTCGATTTATCGCGTTATCTTGTAACTTCTAACTGTACATAGTGTAAACTGTTATTCGCGAGCTGCGAGCTGCGTCTTGATTTGCGATTTGCTGCAATACCGGTTAACTAACAACGGAACATCGGTGACTGACACACGACGCATTTCATGAAACTTTGCACAAGTGTTTATGTTTCTTATTTATCTTTGCACGACCTACGTAAGAATTTAGTCGTATTCGTTTACTTTAACACGTTGACTGCCACGACACCCGTATTCGGGTGTCAGCAAAGTTTCTGGTCAGGCCGCGTAACCCAAATTCGGGTGTCGCTTATCTGACTACTTGCGAAGGATCGTCATAGGTATTTGAAAAGATATTCCACAATAATAAAACTGTTGGATTATTATAAAAGTAATACGAAAATGGTTTGTTATAAAAGTAATACGAAAATGGTTTGTTATAAAAGTAATACGAAAATGGTTTATTAAAAAAATTATTTAGCATGTAAAACTTTAAAGCATCCTATAGATAGCTGAGGTTGGTCGGGACAATTTGGTCAATAAGTTGTTGTTTTCTTCAAATTCTTTTGTGCCTTTGTTCGGTCCATTCGACGTCTTTTATTTGCATAACATAGTTTGAAACTATAATTGCATAACATACTAAGAAATAAGTTTTCAATTTTTCTTTTCGACATTGTAACGAATTAGGGCAGAGATTTTAAGTTACACCGTTCGTTGCTCGGTCAAGATTCAAACTGATTTTGTAGAAAGTGGAGAAATGAGAAACAAATGCGAAGGAATGGAAACAAAAGATACGAGAGGTAAGACCACCAGATGAGCGACTCGCATTATGAAAATATCGATGGGAGCACCGAGCAGAGAACGCTTGGTACTGCTGCACGCGTGGCCTGACGGAGATTTTTTTGAAAACAGGCAGTCAACGTGCTAAGGAAGAAATCGACCCTTTCATCAACGCTTCTACGTAGGTGACTGTAAATCGTAAACACAGGATATCAACAAATGATTCAAATAATAGTTATACCGTGTCTTGAGATCTATAAATCTGAGCGAAATATTCTTTGGAGAGATCATCTTTTTATGAGAATTGCGTTCTTAGGCAGTGTTCTTTGAACACGTGTGCAAAGTTTCGTCGAAATCATCGTCTATCATCATTGTAAGAATTGACATCACGTATTAATCTCAAGATCCTCCAAGTTTTTATCTTTCAAGCAGAAAAGGGGCTTTTAAGGGAAATTTAACATATGAAGCATACGAGACCATAGAAAATGTAATTGCGTTTAAAGAAACTTAGGGTTGAACTTTGCTTCTTCGTTAAACTAATATGGAGCAAGTTAAAATCGATCTAAGGGAACTTTTATAAAACCAAGTTCATTATTTTAATCAATTCAACCATAAATTAGTATAATATTATCTTACACATATTCTCGCGTAGTGTCACTAATAACCTCGCACTTGATGAGACAATAAACATTAATTTCAAAAAATACATATTAAGGTAAAGCGAAATTTGAGTACGTTCTCATAGAAAGACATAACGAACATAATTTACTTCACAATAAATAATGTAGTTAAATTATAATAATGGAAAATGTGTATATGTCAGGGAATATAGAACAAAACAGAAATATTTAAAAATATATACAATATATACACGACAGTTTATGATTTTCATCAATTTAAGCGATTTCCTATTAAAGAGGAAATAAACTGTTGTGCCGTATAATATTTTGTTCATTTCGATAATAATTCTCTGGCGTTATGCAATATACAGTGACGAGCATACCGATAGATTCTTTTGACAATTTAGCTTAAATTAGATTTTCCTTACAGATTTCAAATATGTTTTTGTCCTAAACGCTATTTCATATAAATATTGATTATACAACTCATAAACTGCAGTTAGAAGAGGATCGCGTATATGAATAGCAGTTGTTCCTTATTTTCCTCAGAATTCAGAAACGTTCTGACGACGGAAAAGTACGATTCGGTCGAAATTTTTTTTTTTTTTTATTATATTGTTTATTGTAAATTTTACAATTTGTCCAGTAGGACATTTGGTAAAATATTATAATTTAGATATACATAGCATGTGGAAGGTTACCCCCAGCGGGGTATCATCGGTCGAAAATGACCCAAATAACGCTGCAAGGTTAACGAATAACGTTCCTCAGTTGCTTTCAACGAATGATATCATGCGTGAAACTTATGCATCGACAAGGAATTTCAAATTAAACGCATATCACTGACTTGTAACGTTTACTCCAATTTGCAACCGAACTTTCCAGTTGGCAACATGCAATTTGTAACGAACTCTGCGTTTAATATTATCCCATCCTTTATGTCCTTGGTATTCTGAATAATTCTAGCTTACACGAGCAGATATCGGGGCTATAAAAACAAATAAAAATAAATATGTCCCGTTTTATTCAAATCTATGTATACTTTCGATCGAATACCTTTTAACGAAATACAAATAAAATTCATTATTGTCAAAGTTCAGTGGAATTTTATCTGTGACATTATTAATTGCGGACTAGTCGATGTTCTTATCAATGGTAACAATTTTTTTTAATTCAAGGCTTATTACGTTTATGTAAAATTGGAAAACTTTAGATACATATAGTAGAAAGCCGTACATCATTATAATCCTATATACAAGTATATATTTAGAATAGAACAGATTAAGTAAATAAGCAATTAGTTAACTAAGGAGCGATAGTGAGACAGGTATGACAAGCACGGAAGAACGAATGAAAGGAATTGTAAGCCAAACTCATTTCTAGGTTGATGAGGTTGAAATTAAATAAATAACGAGATAATAATAATGCATATATATACTTATAATAATATCTCATAATAGTAATCTCATAATAATAACTCAGGCGAAAATATTAATAATATAGTTGCACTCCTCAAAGAAATCAAAATGTGTGCCCAACTACGAACAAACAAATATATATATTTATTTATTTATTTGTTTGTATTTGGGCAATATATATATTGGATATATATTTGTTTGTTCGTAGTTGGGCACACATTTTGATTTCTTTGAAGAGTGCAATTATATTATTAATAATTTCACGTGGGTTGATGATTTCATTGATATTGTTTCTAATACAAAATTTTTTTCTAATTTCTTTTAAGTGGCCGCGATAAATAAGTAAGTGTCAATCTGGCGTGACCAAGCATTGCACGTGTAATAACCTCTTCGTCCTTTAATGCTAATAACTTTATCCGAGAGAAATTTGCTTTTTCCAAACGAACGTTATTCAATGAAATTTGAACTTTATATTATACAACATACATTTAAAAAATTTCAAATCTTCGATATGTAATTATATAATGTCAAAGTAGTGTACGTATAAATAAATACCGAATATTGATACATATTTAGTTTAACACGTAAGTCTGCTTTTGAATATATTTCAGTTTTTAAGTACAGAATAGTCAATCACGATCAAATGTCGAATAATAGGAAAGTCAAGTACCTGGCATGTCGTGTCAAATGTTTCTGAATCTTGGTTGGGACAAAAAGAATAAGCAAATCGTTAATAATAGCTGGTGTCGGCTAGCTGTGCGAAACGGCGAAATGTCATAGAATTCAATGAGTTTAATTGGACACCGGTCACTATCGATCGTCGCTTTCGGCGTGTAGATTGGACCAGTTCGTCAAACCTTCGTACCATCGGTTCTTGCTGTCTCCGCAAATAAATTTAGTCGCCCTCATATAGGGAGCGGGTATTAAATAAAAATGAAAGCAATTCGTTCGCACATCGATTCGCTTGTTCATCTTCGCTTTTACGTCGCTTGATTGCGCGCTATGAAAACGATTTCCATTTACACCGGTATTGCATTTTCCGTATACTTTTCCTTTGCTGAAGCAAGTCCCCAACCTTCCATCTTTTCATTTTATCTAGCTTCGTATTTATTTCGTTAATTTTTACAGGTAAGAAATTATATTCTTGTGAATTCTACGGAGACACAACATGGTACGTTACATTATTTCCTACCTTTTACGGCGAAATATTTCAGGCTTCGCTACGTCCTCAAACTCACATTACAAAACTTGTACCATATTTGGTTTCTAAGCTAAATATGTATTTTTTCATCCCTTCAAAATATTGCTCATTATAATACTACGATATTAATGCATTAAAATATTGCTCGTCTTAATAATTATATCTTTGACTTCCTTAAAACTTCATCAATTTACGAGATATTTTTAAAATTTATTACATCTTTGGATATCTTCTAGAGTTCATCTTCATGTCCGATCATATAATATTCTCCTGTTTGATATAGTGTCATAGCTTAGTATAGTGACATAGAAATCAGGGGAAAAATATGCTTATTATAATTTTCTTCTATCCATCTTCAATCCATCTATCGTCCATAATTATATTTACATTATGAGCTCTCTATAAAATCTTTATATTATATATGAAACGAAGTCGATGCTTTGGAAGAAAAATATGAGATAGAGACGTCTCCTTTTAGAATTCAACTCTATGACCTTTAGTAGCGATCAATATATGATCAGTTAAGAGCAAGAAGCAATATAATCCAAAGACCTTAACGGGATCTCGTAGTCTAGGTCGTTCTTTCTTCGTTGTATATACGTCTGTACGCGTGTACTGTACACATTATACATTTTCTACCTACTTGTCAGCTGCATGAAGCAGTTATAGACGTAACCCATAAATTCCACGAACCGTTCAAAGGTGATATGTCAGTCACCGATATACATCGGAATCTTTTAATTACATTTAACAGTTGGTAAAATATATTGACGGAATAAAATTTACTTTGATATCGAGTTATATGTATTTGACATACATATAGCGCGATATTATATGATATAATTAACTACGATTTTTAATTATTCGTATCGACCTTCCGTATACGCAACAATTTTGAAACTGTATTCAATTATTTTAGGCTCCATATATCGTAGAATTTAATCACTCGTATTTCACGAATACACGCGCAACTATTCTGAAATTGGCATTTAACGTATTATTAAAACATCGAATATTAACATTTTGTTATAATATCATATTGTGTACTATTAACATTTTATTATGATATTTATTATAAAATCGTTGCTGAGACCAACATTCGTATATTTTACGAGAACGTTTCGTGCTTTTCTGATTTCATTTAAATTCATTTAAAAATTCATTTAAACGCTTCTTTTATGCGTTCAATACACAAACTCGATACTCAAACGCATGCTATATTCATATCGCGTCTGCTTATGCTCAAAATTCCACATACATTGCTGAATATTTAGGACGCATTTGGACATACATACATTTGTCTCGCAGCAAATCCTCACATTCAAAGCAGCTACTGTCTCTTCTCAAGCACTTGTTATTCATAGCCATGGTTTGTGAAGTTCGTTCGCTTTTGGAGATCTGTTTACGGCGTTTTCAGACGCTTTCGTCGTTTGCTGTGTACGTAGAGCTTCATTAATCCTTCGGCGAAGTTTCGTTGCTTTTGTCATAAACTTTTTTGAAATATTTAGATGTGTACTTTTTGCCGAAAGTTAATTTCAAAACTTTCATCCGTGTTTATACGTGGCAATGTTTATGTTTGAAAATAAAATTCTGGTTACTCGCCTTTGCTTGTTTGCTCGCTTTGCTTTGCTTGTTATCCGGTTACAATGGTTTTGCTCCTTGAGAATCGAAATGAAATTCTGCCTGCAAATATCTCTGGTTTGTTTAGCACGTTTTAAAGCAATTTTGCCAGTTGGTGTAAAATATACAACATTTATCTTTTAATAATCCTAATAACTCCATTTAAGAAAATAAGAAATGTCAATAGCATGAACGTTAATGCGCTAGGAAAAAAATCCCGCTAACTTTATACTTCAATTAAATGTTCCAACAACAATAAGACCGTTTTATACGCTGCTGTGTAGATCACGATAATTTAAATCGTCATACACTAGAGATAAAAAAAAGACTATTGAAAAACCAATAAACGACTACTTTTGTGTATCTCAGCGTCAGTATTATTTCTTAAAATTGTTCATTCCACGTATTCAGCGATCCATTAAGGATCCTTATAAAAGCTCGATTGAATTCGCTTTTGCAAATGTCGAACAAAAGGAACAGAAATGCGTAGAATATAAAAAATGGCTCTCCATTTTTTCAACGGACAGTGAAGCAATGGTAATCCGTTTATCGATTAATCCGAATAAAAATTCATAATTAAACATATAGAAAAGAGAGAAAGAGAGAGAACGTGAAAGAAGTTAACAACAAATATTATGAAAAGACAAACCAAGGTTAATCACGAAAGAAAGAAATCAGTTGAAAACTGTGCTGCTAAGACGGAGCAAGAGGAAACATTTCATAAAGTTCCATAAAACACTTACAATACAAACATAAAACTTCTCTACGACAAGTTTACAAATACTTTTGTGAGCCCTTGAGAGCTGTGATAAGAGGACGACTAAAACGCTTGGTTTTCATCGGTACAAGGTATTCAAAGGTTTCAACATAGTACGTACATCGCGCGAAAGTACAAGGTTACGAGGAAAACACGAGGCCGTTTACGAGAGCCACGTAAAAACACGGTGGAAGCCCATTATTGTCAAACGTTATGTAGCGTTGGAGCAGCCGTTACGAGAGGAGAAACGAGGCGGCGAGCGTGAAATTTCGACAGCGGCTACACGAACGGCGTTATTAATTGGTTGGCTTCGAATATTATGTTTTGCGTATTGCGTGCTTCCTGCTACGCGTTTCAACGGTTCACCATGATCGCCGCGGCGTTTATGGGCTCGCTCGTCGTGCCACTCGCTTATTAAAATCCTACGCTTGAGCTGATAGCGTCGTTTGACGCGTCCCGCCGTGTCGTTGTATCACGCGCTCGTCGCCGCATAAATACGAAAATGTGCACGCCGTTGCACGCGTGTACACGCGTTTCCGAAAGGTATATCTCGTGCACGCTCTTCCCTCCTCTCACCTGGTTGGCTTTTTCGAAATTCGCGCACGCCGCGATGGCAATATGTCATCGTGCTAGTTGCGCGGTTCCTTCCGGCTGGCGCGATCTGTCCATGACTCGAACGCGACATATTTTTGGCGTGGCCATTTTTAACGATTTCTGCGCGAATTGACATTCGTAGCCTGTGTGTTTTAATATTCGACGACTTCCTAATGGCGTTGGCCGATGCCTGTCGGATACGCGTTTTTTCAGATGCGACTTTTAGCAGAAATGCCGCAACAACGACTCACTGGTTATTTATTTCGACGTCCATTATCGGAATCCAAACGTTTTTGCCGTGGATGATATTTATGACGGTACTTTCGCCGATGAAACGCGCGCTCGCCGTTGACACGGCCGTCGGAAACGCGCAATGATTCTCTCGGAATGAACGCATCGAGTTTCGAGTTCTGTGCGCGAGTAATATCCGCAATTCGACGATGCTTTTCTACAGTACATAAACTGCGTTTCAGAGCCATAAGGCACCGCGAATAATTATAAACTGAACGCCGTTTTTAGAATTTTTGTAAGATCAGAACAAAGATTGGTAAAATCTTTTATATAATCTCATGTTATGACACGATAAACAATAGTTTTCTTCTTTTGAAGTGTGGAAGAAATTAAATCTTCTCTTAAAATTAAAGGGTGTTTATAAAAAACACTGTAAGTGCCAAAATTGACAAATTTTGGTTTTTTATTGGAAAATGTTATTATATACTTATCAATAAAAATACTGTAGTATTCAATTTAAGATACGATAATTAATTTAAAATAATATAAAATGTAGTATCTTTAACTTCAATTTTACTTTTTAATAATTTAAGCGCAATCTCCCTTTATAAATATTAGTAATAATGCCAGAAGAGAAAACACTGTAAGTGCAAAAATTGACAAATTTTGGTTTTTTATTGGAAAATGTTATTATATACGTATCAATGAAAATACTGTAGTATTCAATTTAAGACACTAAAATTAATTTAAAATAATATAAAATGTAGTATCTTTAACTTAAATTTCATTTTTTAATAATTTAAGTGCAATCTCCCTTTATAAATATTATTAATAATGCTAGAAGATGATGTGGCAACATTGTCTCTATAGGAAAAGATATAACTGACAATAAACATTAGTCAATTATTTTCTGTCTTTCGTCTATGCCACCTATCTAAATGAGTCGAGTTTTGTTTACAACTGAAAAATAACATATATAGGTTTTTCTAGAGGTATGTTTATCTTTTCTAGGAATTTGTAAGACTACTTCTCCTCTTGATAAACTTATTTATTACAGTGTTTTCTACAAACACTGTTCAGTTGTGCCTTTGGCTATGAAAAAACAAAAATAAACTCAACGTTGATCATGTTACGTTTTCATTCTATGTTTATCGAATTTTTCTGGCCATGGTAATAATTCTATTGTGAAATCTTGAAAGCACTTTTTTGTAGTGGCGGCTGTACGAATAGAAGCTTTGTCTCGTTAAAATAAATTGTCCCTTTGTCTTCTATTCCGATTATGATAGACAATAGTTCTCCATGTAGCATATCCTGATATTCCATAGGGTTCAATTTACATTTTGTAAAAATAATTTCAATTAACATATCCAGGCATGATCAATGGAAATATTGGAAATATCTAAGATCTTGGAAATAAGAAAATAAAACAGAAAATGTATTTGAATCCATAATTATCCTTAGCACTGCCTATGTAACGAAGTATGCCATGTCCAAAGCAATACTGAGAAAAAATATTTTCTCAGAAAAGGATAAATTACAATGAGAGACACAAATACTCGTACACTTGATTCGTCGTTTAAATAAAAGGAAAAACATCTCCTATATTGTTAAATGCACTTAGATATACATAATATGTAAATAATTGTATAGCATACACATTTACAGTAATTAATACAGACAAACAGACGTTGAATGATTCAGGAACTTATAGTGAGACAAGGTTCGCGCAACGGCAACATTTTATCCAGACAAAAGATATTAATGGTAGAAATATTCTGACTAAAGAAAGCATAACGGAATATTATTTTATTATACGAAAATTCAATTGAGAATAGTAATATAAAACGAACTTTCAACGATAGCTTAACTAATTTATTTTGAATAAGTTTATTCGATTTTGCATATTTCTAATCAGATTTCATCGTGATCTACTTTACACCTCATACCTATAGCAGAGATAGAACAATTTAAAACGAACAATTTATCGAGACAAAAGATATTAATAGTAGAAAATATTCTGACTAAAGAAAGTAGTATATAATCAGCATAACGTAATATTTATTTTATTATACGAAAATTCAATTCACAATAGTAATATAAAACGAACTTTCAACGATAGCTTAACTAATTTATTTTGAATAAGTTTATTCGATTTTGCATATTTCTAATCAGATTTCGTCGTGATCTACTTTACACCTCGTACCTATTGCAGAGATTGAACATTTTAAAATGTGTACTTACGAGACGCGATGCAGTTTGATGAGAGAGGTCACTTTGTAATTCGTATATATCATGCAGTTAACTGGAAAATGATCTCGTGTTGAGAACGCTTTTTCTCAGCTTATATCCTGGTCGATATATGTACGTATACCTTCTTACTGTCTTATTGCCTGCCTATTCGATAATTAATGAGTCTTTTTATTCCATTCATTGAGTGAGAATACTGCGGCTTGTTAAATGCAGCGACCGGCTTCTGTAAATCTCTTGTGTGCAATTGACCGTATTAGAAGATGGCAAACAAATAGACGAACTTCGTTGCTGTTTGCGTTCAACGGCTAACGCAATTATTCATGTTGTAAATTACTGTAGAGCAATGCAGGATGTTGAGAAAATAGGAGACTAAAACTTTAACAGCTCACAGTGCACGGTAAGTATACAATGGAGATTTAGAAATCTAATCCGATTATAAATTCTTCTAAATATAACTCCTTAAAAAATACAGATTAAAATACAGTTAAAATATCTGAAAGATAGTTCACAAGACAATAACATGCGCGAATCGTTAATGTCTATTAAGATTATTCCACGAATTAGTATCTTCTATTTATTTATCGTTATTACAAAATGAATATCTTTTTTAAATTCTATATATTATTTCTATATATTAGCGTTTCCTTCTAGCAACCATTATAAGTCGTTAAAATCTAAAACCCTTACTTTTCAACGTTCAGAATGTAATCACTCGAATTGCACGTGATAAAGCACCACTGTATAATCTGTGTTAAAATCAGCGTAATTGTTTTGGATATCCAGTAAACCACAGCTCGAAGCAAAACATATCCGTTTACATTGACATGTAAATGTAATATTTGGCGTTACAGATTACAATATGATGAATCATTAGTGGGATAATAGAATCATCGTTTATGCAATAATTTTTGCGAACATATGTCTGTACAATTTGGAATATCTTGACATTTTCCAAATTTTACTGGCAACTCGTTGAATATGTTCACTTTATTCGTATATATTATAGTTCCAAATTTAAAAAAAAAATGTTTAAAAATTTCATTTCGTGGATACCACATTATTGTAGAATCTTTATTTATTAGTTTATTTAAAATGGATTAAACAGGTATTGGTTAAACAGGACACGATGGTTGTTTAAGGTGAACTAAATACAACAATGTACCATAATTGTCACAACCGTTAGCGGAGAGACACGATCACGAGGAAACGCGTCAGCGAGAGGCGTAAATTCTCGCTACGATTTTGATAGTCGACGCTGTGAACCAGTCGTTCCCCTGTTTCGATTAGGATAACAGAAGTAGTTCAAATGATTGTAACACTGAATTAACAGGGTTAATATAAGCTTCTATTTTTAACGATATTTAAAATTATAATTAACACGTTTCAAATGATTTAACGATGATACAACTAGTCTATTATTATAATTCGACTCGACTTTATAATATTTCTCGACGTATTCGTTTGACTAAGCGACCTTCATTTTACTTCTCTGAACCTCTCGATGCATTCGGTTTGAATCCTCGTATGATACTGATTGCCCTTCGATTTTGTCCTTTGTCTTCTCTTGGAGACGACCCCCACTACGCTCGGGTCTCGCAACCATTCGCGCCTATGATCACGTATGCCATCTTTTTTGTGTAGGTAAAATAACGGACCGAAGGCGAATCGATGTTTTTTAGAATTCGCTGCTTGACAACTATGCGCTTATCGCTACGTTGTGTATATCTCGCCTGTCATGTAAGACGATCTGTCTACGACACCGTAGTACCAAGGAAGACGGTTAGGAACACGGCCTATAGTAATCCTCGGGGCGTAACAATAATTAAGCAACTAAATAGTTAATTTGCAACTCTCGTCACCACGGTTCCAACGCTCTCTCACACGCGAAACACACTCTCTCGACAACGCAATTCGCACTCTCTGACTTCTCAACTAACACTGACTGTTAATTCGTCTTTCTCCCTTAGCATCCCTTTGTCTTTTCTCTTAGCCCCACCACGCACGTGTTCCGCAACCGTTCGTGGCCAGAGTCACGTAGACTTTTTTTCCGCGCAGCTATTCGATTGAAGGACCAACGATATATTGATGGGCTTGTCAGCACTTAGGCTTTCTCGCGACATTGTTTATGGTTCGTCCGATATCTTTTAGGCCTCTCGTCCACGATACAACATTATAAAATATAATAATTATTTTTAGAGAAAGAAACGAGATTTTCGGTGAAGGGAAATAAAGTGTAATTTTAAATTAAAACGCGTAATACTAAATAGAGTTGCTTATAAATTGAATCGCGGGTCAGACCATTATAGTGCCTATGAAACATATGATCATTTATATTATCTTATAATATTTTACCAAATGTCCTAATGGACAAATTGTAAAATGTAAACAAACAATAAATAAAAAAAAAAATTCATATTATCGTATAAGATCATATTCAGCAATTATTTACAGTCTAATGAATTCATACTGTGTTACAATCTTGTAGTACAGAACAGAATTTTCTCTCTTTTTGTAAAATAGAAAAAAGGTACAAAAACAATTAGATTTAAAATATAGAACGCTGCCTGACACGTATAAAATATCAACTTTTATATTTTACATATTCTAGATGATATGGAATTAACAATAGACGATCAGATAATAGCCAGGCATTTTGCATTGTACGTTAATTAATCATTAGGCAAATTATTTATAAGGGAAATGTTATGAAGCAGCGAATCGCGTATTGTTACCCACGTCATAGCTTTTGTATAGAAATAACATGACAATGGTTAATATTATCTGTAATTAGAAATCATTATGCATCGGGTGAAAAAATACAATATTTCACTGGAAACTATTACTACATACACAGTATAGTCTGTGATTAATGCCAGTAATCGAATTCGTCCTTAATTTATTTATTATTATTGTATTGTAATATAATCTGCTATCGATACTAATATCAATTAACGATTCTGTTTATGTTCGTGTCATGATAGATATATCTACGAAAATCTAATTAATCTAATTTCTAATATCTAATTAATCTTATTATTGTAAAACGGTATTTTAGACGTTTAATATTTTTATTCAATTTCTAATCGATTTTGTAGATAAAATACATGTTATAAATTTAGTTGCATTTCACATAAAATCTATTTTATAATCTATTTATCATACGAATCAAAATCTATCATATAATTTCTTCAACTATAATAGTTATAATGAAACACTATTTTGACCAATTTTCAGCTAAAATCTGTAATCCTATTTTATGCTATGATCGTCTTAATAAGAATTTCAGTAAACCTTTCGAAATCGAATCATTTTTCATCTGTGAGAAAAATTGTCTTTTATTAATTACAGAAAATAGGAACATCTTATCGAATGCTTTTCTTAACAACCGGATTTCTTTCATATGTTAAATATATCATAAAACCAATCTGGACCTACGGAATACCACTATAGGGGACAGCAGCAATGAGCCATATAAGCAAAATAGAGACAATGCAAGCTAAAATTCTTAGAACAATAGTAAACGCCCCATGGTACGTTAGAAACGAGGACATTCGGAAAGACCTGGGAATACCAACGGTCAAGGAGGAAATTAGCAGATGCCCGGGAAGGTACAGAGAAAGAATAGCAACACACCCGAACCAACTGGCTGCGGGAACGATCAACACATCAAGCATAGAAAGAAGACTGAAAAGGAAACACCCAGCAGATCTCACAAAGAATATAACTTAACAATCACGAAGATGGTACCCCGCTGGGGGTAGCCACCCACATGATAATCTAACAGCTAAAAAATTCTACCTAATGTCCAAATTGGACAAATTGTGAATTTGAAATATTAAATAAAAAAAAAAAATATGTTAAATATTGTACCAAGAAGTATATATTGAACATTTAAGATATTTTCGTATAGTATGTGTAAGCATATAGATTTTATGCATTTTTACATCCTTAAATTTCGAACAAATGCATAATTTAATCATAAGCACTTTCGCCACATCTGCTAATCTCATACAAAATTTGCTTATAAATCCAACGACTGATCAATTGGAATTTTTTATTCGTAGAAAAATTGTGATTCGACACACGTAGCGGAAACTTATTGAATCCATTTGCACTTGAGCAACACGGTATTGCATGCCACAGAATGAGACAGAAAGCATTGTTCTCGCTATCGCTGCAGCACATCGAAAATTGTTTGACATTAGCTAACGGAAATATCGATTCATTCGACCAATAATAACATTTAATGATGCATCAACTTTTCACGCTCTCCTTTCTGTTAAATATGGTCGATCCATTCGTGAAAATCGTACAGTTTAAAAAGGAAACAAACGCCTGGTGGAAGTACGTGTTTAGAATCGTTTTGAAGTGTAAAATGCGGTAAAATGCGTAAATTTGCTGGAAATTGAAAAGCACATGAAGTACCTAAATCGCATAAAAGAAGCGCATTTTCATTGGTCACCCATCGGTTCGACGATTCCACAAATAATTGGATTCTTTAGGCCGGTAATGAGCCCGCATTTGGCAATGTTGTCAGAGAATGGAAAACGAAAAACAATATCATTACGTCGAATTGATTGTCTCATTCCCCAGTTGCGAATCCCCATTAATAATGTATGGCTAATAATGAAGCAAAAGTATCAAGGAATTCGCGTATTTCAAAATTGAAAGCGTTAATTCATTATGTATATTCGAGAGATAAGATTGTTATCTGCAACATACACTGAAATATGGGAAAATATTTAGAGCATTATTAATTACTAACACTAGAACTACCGATAGTTAACGCGAAGCTATTTATACCAAAGCCAGTCAAAATGTCTGGTCTTTAAAAAATACGTAATAATAGAATATTTTTATATTTATTGATTTATTACTTTCGTACAGAAGGAGTTCCATGTTATGTAGTACATTTTTGGTATTATTAATCCATCTGGGACCATGAACCCTAAACAAGAGTTGACACATTTATAAAATTGTAGAACCAGTCATTTTGACTGGTGTGGCATTTCTAGTGTTAGCATCTAGCGATCTAGCGATCGATCCGGAATTTTCCTGATAACTGATATCGTCATATCGAATGATACGCAGTAAAAATTTTAAAATCGTGTAGGAAGTTGTACAAAACGAGGAAACTGGTTAATTGGGGTTCGATAAACAGATTGTAGGATCCTTTTACACTTTGACACGCACCAGTCATTTTGAGTAGTATTGGTATAACTAGCTTTGATACAAAATTATTTTGAGTTTGAGTTCATAAAAAACAAAATAAAATTCATTATATTATTCTTTTAGTTATCGTTGCGAAAGTCATTATATCAAGAACATGAAGTAGGAATTTGAAAATAAAATTGTAAAACCATTCAATTTGACTGGTGTGGTAGTTCTAGTGTTAAGGAAGCATTCTAGTTTAGAACATCAGTTTCTGGGCTTATTTTGTCATCTCTTTTCTCAAAAAATCCATAAGCATTTTTTGCTCGCATCAGTTTTTCTAATACTTGTATGTCAGACAAGACAGTAATTACAAAGTCAAGTGGAAGAGGTCACACGCGGTCAATCAACGAGGACCGTCGACTATCCTCTATAAACACATAAACTCGAACTTTATTCCGGACATACTTCAACATCATTCACCTATCTAGTATTTTATTTTTCTATTGCTCTTCTTCACGCAGAACTTCTCAACAACTCACTTTCCTCCACGTTTCCATCCACTCTTAACTCGTCTTATAATCAATAAGATACATATCCGAATATTCTACTAAGTTTCAATATCTACACACGCTCTTTCTTCTTCAACTTAGTCTTTTCTCAGTTGGTCTTATTTCCACCAATAATCTAAAAGGATTAATAAAATTACGAAGCGACTAAGCTTCTTGCGACCGAAAATCGAACAAGTCTTGTTCCAAATTATGATCGATAAAACCAAGTTAAATCGAGTCAAAGCGAACTAAAAAAGTATTGGAATCGTAAATATGTGTTCTACACAAGACAATTACACAAATCAGAGACACAAAGAAAAATTCCTGTGGTTTAGTATCTTACATCTTCTATATCACGTACATACATATATATTCCCACGAGATAATAAATAATTTTTTTTTTTTTTTTTATTTGGTAGTTTATTTACAATCAATTCCCATTGAGAATTTTAAGTAATTACATTTGGCGTGGTACAGTAGCTTGGATTATAATAATTTATATTATGTTTGATTCTAGTTTAATGCTTCAGTCTAAAGGGTATTTTCTTTTTAGTCTGCGGGTCTGATCCGCCGTGTCGAGTAGTTGGGTGACTAAAGNGGTTGTGATGGTTGTTGACTCTTGTGTTATATCTGCATTTGAACTTGTATATTTCTTCTTTGACTGTGGGTATCTTGAGGTCGCGGTGAATTGTTTCGTTGGTGACATACCAGGGTGCATCTAATAGAGATCTAAGCGTTTTTGATTGGAAGCGTTGAAGTATTTCAATGTTGGAATTACTTGCTGTTTCCCATAGTTGAATTCCGTAGGTCCAGACAGGTTTTATTACGGTTTTATAGAGGGTAATTTTGTTCTGCGTACTTAGGTTGGAGCGTCGGCCAATGAGCCAATAAAATTTTTTGAGTTTGTCCTTTAGTAGTTTCGTTTTGTCTTTGATGTGATTTTTCCACGTTGATCTCCTGTCCAGGGTCATACCCAGGTACCTGACTGTGTCCTTGCTAGGTATTATTGTATTGTTGATGGTGACCTGAGGGCAGGTTTGTTTTCGCAGCGTGAAGGTTACATGTGTGGATTTTTTTTCATTAATTTTGAAGCCCCATTTATGAAACCACTTTTCCATAGAGTCAATAATAAATAATTTAGGATAGTATTGTGTATACTGAAGCTTCCTGAAGCTGCAGGTGAGACTAATGATGAGAAGGATACAGGTTAAGTAAGTTCACAATGTCAAAAAGCAGAGTTTTATAAATGAAGAGTGCTTGTGGAAAACACAAGTGACAAGAAGCTTTTTAAAAGGAAAAGGAAGCTTATGCATTAACGTAGTGCAAATACATGGAAAAGAAAAGTGTATTTGTAGAAAAGCTTATATATGTCATCTCTGATTTGTGAAGAATTGAATATTCTATTCATTTAGATAGATGGTATATTAAACAGTCAAAAAGCAATTGATTAATGTTTATCGATAGTTATATTTTTGTCTATAGAGGCGACATTGTAATACCATCTTCTAGCATTGTTAATAATTATTTAGAAAGCGAAATTGCCCTTAAATTATTAAAAAATAAAATTTAAGTTAAATACTACATTTTATTATTATTTTAAATTAATATTAGTATTTTAAATTAAGTACTGTAGTATTCTCAGTGGTATGCAGAAGATTTTCCAATAAAGAAATCAAAGTTTTTCAATTTTGTCACTTAACAGTGTTTTTTACAAGCACTCTTCAAATATAAATTGACTGAAATTGCGAATGAAATGTCACGTTAACGCAACGTTGGCCCTTGGGCAATGAGTTAACCAACTATCGTTAAATAAACCAACGTAATCCAATATAATCGACATTCGGCGTTCCCATCAGGTTTCGTGAATTGACTAATTATTTCCTGCAAATCTTTCCGTCATTTAACCTTACAAAATAAAATGAGATAACGCAACACGAAATAAACACCACGCTACTGTACGTTGCTGGAATATTAACAGAAGAAATGCAAATGCGATTGGCTATAGCGCAAACGCAACCAATTTCTTCCATGCAATCATTAACAAAACGCATAACTTTCTGGAATCTAGTGGGCAGAAATATAGCGAAGCTTTGACATTTCACACGGATAAAATAGTATTCGACAAAATCTATTTCAACTAAACCATTACGAACCATCGTTCATCATCTGTTTCTGCAACGTGTGATAATTTGTGACATCTCGTATCTACCGACGTATCAGTCGTTTATCATTTCTAATTCTGATAGAATCTAGCAAAATGTTTATCATTTCACATGGACAATGTAACATCGAGTAAATTTTATTTCACGTTAACCATTACGAATCATCATCCACCATATCTTCTCTAATGTGCGGTAACCGATGATGTCTCTGCCCATCCACCGATGCATCAGTCGTTTGTCATTCCTAATTCGAAAATGGAACACATGATTCTGGAATGAAGAAGAGGATAGACTTGTGCAGTAAAAATAGCACGATCAAAAATTGCTGTAATACAGAACCGAAAAAGCTAAAAGGAGGAAAACATCCAGTGGACATATTCACCGTAACAACGAGCTGATTGAAAACCTTCGATACCTTCGATGGGAAGCTAAATGGGATGAATGTTTTCCAACGTGAGCAAACGAGCGACTGAATAATCATTGCAATTACAGGAAACAATGGTTAATTGGACAAAAAAGATACTCTGCACGAATGCACAGTCGTCATCCCCACTACGAGAGGAAGATTCCCCTGATGCACCACGAAGCTCGATGGCCGGCAGCTATCGAGTGGTATAACGTGATCCAATGTCGGATATCGCTGAGACAATATATGTAGATACTAATTCAAAAGTAAAACTTTTTTATTTTCGACTTTTTTTAAATTAATCTTTTACCAACGTATTCGTAAAATTTTTCCGATGAAAACAAGACCAAACACGATATAATTTGAATTATGTTTACTTATCGATATGTATTTAACACGTTCACGCCGGCGTGTACCACCGGTGGCTCACGTTCGAATCTCCCATCAGGTAGCGTGCACAACCGATGGCTGACACTTGAATGTTCCATCAGACGGTGCGTACCACCAAAAATGTAGTTCGTTTAATAACTAGAAAAAATTGCCATATCGTTTAAGGTTTAAATACTGGAAATTTAACGTAATTAGTTGAAAAAAAGTAGAGTATATTTAAAAACATAACAATGCAATATTATAAACTAATAATAAACATGAATACAAGTGCCGCATCACGGCGAGAAACACAAATAGCAGCACCAGCGTGAAAGTGTTAAATATCATTTATCAAATAAACAAATATGCCGCAAATTATATCGCGCTTGGTGTCACTTTAATCAGAAAAATGTAAGAAACGTGTTGATAAAAGTTTCATTGATCGCGAAGCAAAAATAAAACATTCTGATTTTTGAGTGGAAGGTGTCAGCTTGTCGCGAGCCTTTAATGTTCGCCTTTTTCTATGTTCCTTTTCTATGTTCCTTTTCTATGTTCGGCACGTCGAAGATCTCGGCCTTAAGAAATAGAATCGTTTCTACGTCTCCATAATTGGAAAACTTGGGTCCCGATTTTCGTGCAATCGGCGAATGTAGTTTCTAATATCAATAAAAGCAAAGTGTAACTAACAAGGGAGAAAAATAAATAAAAGAGACTTTCAGAGACATCAGATGCCATGGAATTAGCTTGATCTTCCTTTAAAACTGCGATATCGTCGACGTTATACGCGAACAATTTCTATAGTGTATACTGATAAGAAGGAACAGAGAACATTGATTTAGAAGCAATTGAAATTTCGTGAATGTCGAGAGAGCCTGAAGAAATCGAAATAGAAGAACGTAATAGGGCGAATGGAATGGAAAGACAGAAAGGATAAGGAAACGGAAATGTATGTGTGTGGGAAATGTGCGGAGAAGAAGAAGATATAGTTACCTTAGGTTTCCAAAGGAAACTCGAGGAATTTCGAACTAACGACAATGCAATTTCGCAAAGTAATCTTACGGAAATAGTACATTCTTGCCGCGTTGATAGATAACGTTTGTGTTAGTAGAAATTTGAGTTAGAATAATTGATAACGACTAACTTTTGAGGACGAATTTTATATGTATATGTATGGCGTACAGTGAATGAATTCGATAACGAACAGTTTTTCTCGAGAAAATCAGACTTGTGAATTAAAGTTCATAAATTGTGCAGTTGTAAATATTCCTTAACATTTATTATGGGATCCATGATTATTTACGCAATCTGCTTATGACAAATAAGCTTGTGGTAGTAAATTAATTTTGTTTTTGAAATTGGCAAATTTAAATAAATTTAAATAAATTGATAAATGGGATTGATCGATTTGGCTTGCGAAAGCGTCATTTGTTTCTTTCATGTGTGTTGAATTGTTCACATAGTAAAATGTACAATGTATAAAAATTAACTAAATTCAATATCGTGCCCTTACAAATGTGAAATAAACGCTTGAAAAGTATTATTGGTCGCATAATAGAAATACAAACACAGATAAAATAAATGAAATTCAACAAGTGTAAATGTAAAATAAAATAAATAAAAGCACAAAATAAACTATGTAGTATAGAACAATAGAATATTTAAACAATTCTTTCGACAAATGTAATATTCTATTACTCGTTATTATTATTTCCTTCAAAAAATTAAATTAAAATTGTAATGCCACACGAAATGGAAATTTTATAGCATCTTCCCTTTAATAATAATAGCTTCCTTAGTAAAAAAATGTTCTTTCTTCTGAATATTTTGATCTGATTTATTTCAGATTATAATTCATTTCATATATATATATATATACATATTATATATGTATTAATTAGTGAGAATTTAATTAGTGAAATAACACGTAACAGCTTCATTGTCCCTAGTTGGTAACAACCTACATTTTACAAGCTAATTTAATTTTACCTGACTACGCAATAAAACAGAAACATTTATAATATTCTATCCAGTGAAATTGAAATTAAACATAACAAAGCTTTTTTATTAACATTGAACTCAAGCATTCAATTTTATAATACATAATCCTAGCTAAAATTTTATGAAAAGTGCAACGAACCATGTAAACGTGGTTATTCATGGACGAATTCACGGAAATTAGCAATTTTCAATTTGAAGTTGAAATACTAGCACAAACTATAAATGGAATTTATGGCAAGAGTTAAATGACCAATTTCGAAATATTAAAGTCTATTTGGAAAATTCTTATTCGGAAGTTTGCCATCAGAATGTAAGCGCTGAATTACACTTTTCAAAACTTTTACATTAGTTAACGAAGACAGATTAAAAAAAAATATGAACAAATAGACTCTCGATATTACAACACGCGCTCTTGAATTTTGATACAAGCAATTGTGTTTTCTTTATTTTTAAAATTTATTAGAATAATAATAATAATAATTGTAACAGTTTATTTTTAATTTGAACATGGCATAAAACCAAAAACATTTCATTTACTATTATTGAAATATATGTAATTTCGAAATTTCTTTTCGAATTATTCCGTTGGAAAAAATGAAAATTTATTTCGGACATACATATGCATTGCGGAGCAATAGAAATATTTATATAATATGGAATGGCAGAATCAGTATCAAACACAATTTTCGAAATAAAATGAAATTTTTCAGAATATTTATTTTATTATTCAACTTTGAAAGTCTGTTCGTATCTTGCAGAATACATGCAATCTAGTGCTTGAAAAATCTTTCGAGGTCAAGAGAAACATTGTTGACACGCATGACATACATTTCAATTTTATGCTAAAGTGTTTCGTAAAATATTAAAAACGTTCTTGGTTTCTTCGAAAAAGTTCTGACACGTGAATTCTAAAACTGTAGCAGAGTAAAGAATATAAAACGACGTGTAATAAAGAAGATCAAAGAAAACAGATTTGAATAATAAATTCAGCAGATTAAACAAACAAATTATACAAAATACACGGTCGTATGTTAATACACGCTAATGTACGCTAACGTTGATAAAATTCAAACTTCCATAGAAAGGAATAACAGTGACAGTTATAAATGAAATTTCGCAAAAAAGGAAAAAAAATATTCGTTTAATGCCTTCGTGCTGCGTAACTAGAAGCGGGAAAGATTTACAGAGAATCGCGCGAGGGTGTGACATAAAGATCATTTGTATGCGCACGAGTTGTTTGCTACGTCGCACAGTTAATTCGCACGAAGGAAAAATTGCCTCTGATTCGAGCCGATGCAGCGTGTAACGGTTTCACAAGAGAATTTTGTACCTGTCAAAGCCATTCCCTCGAGTAGTCTGTCAACTTTGCGTTTTATCGATTGCTGCGACAGGGCATTATTCCCTCATGAATCCAAACGTCTGTCTGTAGTACGCAACAAAGAGGATGATATTTCGTAGGTTTCGTATCTGAAAACTGCCGGCTTCCGAATTTCGTGCACCGGAACTGTTAACTGTTAATTGAGCTGTTCAAAAAGCGACATCGATCAACCCTGTAAATTGAAAGTAGAAAGAAGTGACGACACTGGAAATAATATAGGTTGGTTGATGAGTCTCATATCGAATATCGTCTCAGAACAATTGCCTGTTAGCTATCATTTATAATACGTCTTTCGATTAGCTTCCGTTTTCTTCGTTTACGCCGTCCTATATTTGTCCATTCTGTGCCAATAATTAAGCGATTAATTGTTCGAGACAGATGATGGTTAACAAAAACGAATATTTCCGACGTGCTCGCCCATTTGACGAAAATGGTGCTACAAAATCTTGCATGGAAGGTTCTCCAGCATCCTACTCATCTCGTTCCAACGGATTACCATCTTTTTCGCTGCTTCTAAAACGGTTTAAGCGATGTTTCATTCCACAACGATGTGCAACTCCGAAAATGGTTGGGAGATTGGTTCGTTTCGAAAACCGCGGAATTCTTCAAGCGAGGAATCCAAAAAAGTAACGAAAAATTCAAAAAAGAATAAAAAAAAGAGAACGTAAATAATGGCGGAGAAAATACATGGTGGATGAATTTTTATGAAATATTTGAAAAAAGAAAGAAACAGGATTTTTCACATTCGACAAAACTGCACCAACTTATAAAGCAACCCGATACCGTTTTTTAAATTTACATTGCGTAACTTGCAATGTGCTATTACCTGTGTTACCTTCTTCTAACGAGTGGATTCAGGGACGTGAGTTGTTTGCTTTTTGAAAATTGAACATTAATCGTGTAGCTTACGCCAACGAAGTTGAAAAATCGATAGGAGGAGAAGTTGATCAGTTTGGCTTCTGAGAAGATCAATTTGTGATAAATGATCGATACATGTATAATATATCTGGCGAATATTATCGCTATCGATTTCGAAATTTATGGTTCTACCAAGTTTCTGTCAACTGCTTCATTGATTGATTCAGTACTTGAGCTTTCAGTGGCAATATACTATGTTACAAATTTTTAAGTATACTCAGGAGCTTCTTAAAAATGATTTAAAATCGTATTGCTATAAACGTAGGAATCATATAGAAATTGTAATAATTTTTATTGTAACAGTACATTGCTTCTTATAAATCTGAAATTACCCAATACATTGCCATTGGCATATAAAGGATTTATCCTTTTCTTCCTCAAAAAGAATGGATTATATTTTATGGAAACAGCTAGTTTCTCATAACTATAGAAACAGAGAATATTTTATTATACAAAAACTAAACTCACTAAAAGGATACAGTAAAATAAGACTATAACAATAACTTTTATAGGTCTACAGAACTGTTTGATTTTGCATACTATTAAACCAATTTCATTGTCTTGCATTTCGTACTTTGTATCAGAATCAGCTCTAACATGGTTTTATAGTTGTGACATGGTATTTAAAATTTGTTTAGTGTTTAAATACGCGTTCTTTCTTTACTAAGAAAAATATTTTTTAAAAATGTTAGAAGTAAAATTAATTTTTATCCTAAATAAGAATGGTTGGATAAAATTGGGATTCGAAATTAAATTGTTTAAATGTAAAACATCTAGTTCGCCGTTACTAGGGATTCTTCGTTCTTGAATTCTGTAAATAAATTCTTAAATAAGAATGGTTGGATGAAATTGGGATTCGAAATTAAATTGTTTAAATGTAAAACATCTAGTTCACCGTTACTAGGGATTCTTCGTTCTTGAATTCTGCAAATAAATTCTTAAACGCGCACAGTTCTCAGGAGTACGTAACGTAACGCGAAAACAAGTCTACACTTTGTTACGGACTCTTGGGACCCACCACCTCGCAACGCAACGCAATCAACTGTGATTCTAGCTTTGGACCTTAGCATCCCGCAGCGAGGTCAAGCAGATTTTTTAGACCAGTGGCCCGTGAAGCACGTTTGAACTTTCGAACTCTCGGCTGAAATTTCGTTAAAATCGTCAGACGTTCCTTTGGAAAAGGAACCTGCTTTACCAAGTACCCTTATAAGAAACGTACTTTATGTACTATGAGATGAAAATAACAAAAGTTATGCTTGATCCTGATTCATGAGTACTAATTTCATTAATAAATCCACTACATTTAAGGACAATTCTCTTTCCTTTATTACGATGAAGAATTGATACTTTGAAAGGAGAATACGATATGTTAAACCGAATTTACACCATTTCACTTTAGAGGAACACTGCGGATGAACGCTGCTTTCATCTCGCTGTCTTCACATACGAGTTACATTATACACACTTCGCCAAAAAGATAGCCCGGGTGTACTATCTTTAACACGTTGGTCGCCACGTCACTCATATCTATGTGACGGGTATACTTCCGTGGGGGCCCGTCACCCAAGTATGGATGACGCTCTTCTTGTTCGAGTTAATTAAATATAGGATATAATATATAGGATATGCAACATAAAAATATTAAAAACACATTATACCATACTTTTTATTAATTTATATTCTGGATAAAATATTACATTATGCTATATCGCATGGTATTTGTTAAAACATTCCAAACACACTTGGGGTGATTTTGGGCACTTCGAACAATAGTTGTAGACTTCGTCATCACTACTTTCCTCACTTTCAAATATATTTTCACGCTGTTTACTGAACATCTTCAGGATGAAAAGATCACTGATGTACGTCTCGCAAGTATGCTTCTCGACTAAATGAAAGATCTGAGATATCTGCCATGAGATCTCTCGGAATACTCTAGCTGGAAAGCTTATCGCTTTCTCAATTTCAGAACTAAATAATCTTTTCTTTACAATGAATCGAAGGCGATAAACAATGAATTCCCGCTTGTCGCTCTATTTACGTTCTGCGTACCGGTGGTCGGATTTGGACTCCGCAGGAAACTTAGCCGAATCACGCTGGGCGACCAACGTGTTAATTTCTCAATGACGCGTGTAAAGTTGTTCGCCTGTAACGTATAATATCAAAACATTACGAGCTGAGAATATGCGGCTTGCTGGAAATAAGTCACAACGTCGTAGGTAGATGTTTGTATACAACAAAGAAAAACTGTTCCATACTAAGGTCGAAATGATAGCACACTCTGTTAATAATATTATTTTTACGATTGTAAATTTAAGTAACAAACCACTATATTTCATGACAATTCTCTTTCTTCTGCTTTGACGAAGAACCGATGTTTTGCAAAAGGGATGGGGCATGTTGAACCGAATTTACACATCATCCGCATACGAAAGAAGGACGAAAGCAGCGTTCATCCGCCGTGTTGCTCCAAACAGCGTAAATTCAGCTGTAGCGGTAGCGTATTTTCCTTTGAGTCTTTTTTCTACGTCATAGCAACCCTCGCCTGTCCTTGCGAACGAAAGAACGTTGTTCCTGATCAGCTGTATATGATAAAACCAGCGACGTGTCTTTTGAAACAGATACGTCCAAAGGGACTGTGCCAAGAACTATGGCAATTTAGCGCGACGCAGTTTGGACTGACTGAGCTTGGATTGACTTAGCCGCAGAGAATCTCTAGCTTTAGCCCTACCGTAATTTATGACTGGACCGAAGGCTCAATAAGGACTTTGGCAAGGTGCTTGAATGAATGTTTGGGAAATCGATAGCCTTCAGATCGTTGGACTATGAGAAGTCGATGATATGACTGTTCAGGGAATTATTGAGATAGTTTACCAGTGGCAAACGACGTTGCATTGTCAGACCAGAGACTTCGTTTAAAGCTCAAAAGATCTGGCCATGGAATAGATAAGGCAGAGATGCCTTTTCGGTAAGCAAACTGTGAAGAACCACACTTTTTTTTTTTTATATTATTTATTTTAAATTTTACAATTTGTCCAGTAGGACATTTGGTAAAATATTATAGTTTAAATATACATAGTATGTGGAAGGTTACCCCCAGCGGGGTACCTTCTTCGTGTTTGTTATGTTATATCCTTTGTGAGGTCTGCTGGGTGTTTCCTTTTTAGTCTTCTTTCTATGTTTGTGTTGATCGTTTCCGTAGCCAGCCGATTTGGGTGTGTTGCTATTCTTAATCTGTACCTTTCCGCGTATCTGCTAATTTCCTCCTGGACCGTTGGTATTCCCAGGTCCTTCCGAATATCTTCATTATTAAAGAGACGAGTGAGGAATTCGTAATTGTCAGTTATATTAAAATCACTTTAAGTACAGATCAACACAAGCATAAAAAGAAGACTAAAAAGGAAACACCCAGCAGACCTCACAAAGAATATAACATAACAAACACGAAGAAGGTACCCCGCTGGGGGTAACCTTCCACATGCTATGTATATCTAAATTATAATATTTTACCAAATGTCCTACTGGACAAATTGTAAAATTTACAATAAATAATATAAAAAAAAAAAAACTTTAAGTACAAGTACAGAGATAGTGTATGCTGGTCGTAATCGTTGCTCGCTCAATGCTACTGTTCAACTATACGCTCGCTATTCGATTGTATATGACTCGCTGTAATGACTGTTCTAGAGAGCACGTTCGTCTACTTATAAACACAGTTGTTATTGTAAAAAGTTTGAACGTAACTCCGATTGATTACAAGTAATATTTTGTCCCGAGTTCGTTTACCTTTGAACCTAGCAAACCAAAACAACGTTGGTATTCCAAGGCACAATAATACGAGTCTCTCCCGATTCAGATCTTCCGTTGACTCATACTCTACTACACATACATTGTAAAATTGTATCGTGTAATAATTATTCTAATTTTGAAGTTATTTAATAACCAGAGAAATTACAGAAAAATGATGAAACTAGCGCAGATAAATTACAAATAAGTTCGAAGGAGAACAAAGATCGATTAAGAGAAGTTTCGCGAGGAGAACGTGCTTGTGTTTTCAATGTCCTTTTACGACTCCCATTTCTCCGCTTGTTCGTTCCCTTGTTCGTCTTTTCTTTCCGTATGACATTGTCGTGAATCCTAAAAATTCTTGCCCCAATATATCTTAAAATGCACAAACTTTTCACTTACTCAGAATGATAATGTGCAAATGGTTAGAATTTCTAAAGAACTCTTTCTTTTCTCTAAGAAAGTTCCTTGAAAAGCTATATCAAGTTTCTTTGCATTTTTTAAAGATTTTTACGTGCTCTGTCCTTGCCAGAGATAAAATTTCTTAAAAATTCAAACCATCTACTAGTTATCGATTTCCTCAGTATCGTATGAGTCTTATTAAGCATATAGTTTTCACACAAATATTTCATATAAAGTTATATCCAAAAATTATATTCTTTCGTTCCACAGATGTTCTCACGTGATTATAAATGTAAATAGGCATTCAATTTAGAAAGAAATAAAATATGAAAATGGTATGACGACAAGGATTCAAAAAATCCATAATAAATTCCAAGAACAAATTCGTGAAACATTTCATTTTAGAAGCAACTCATCGACTTTTTAATCGGAGTCTACAATATAATTGAGGAAGGATAATATTTTTGGCAATTTCTCTTTCAATCGTTCCGACAATCGCTTCAGAGGATACTAGTAAATGTAAATGTAAAATTGATACATTCGTACATATATGATAAAAATTAATATTTTGGATGACGTAACAAAGTAATCGTAAATCCTTTTATCAATACACATTTGAATTATCAGATTGGCGGAAAGAGATGTGAAAGTGCTTCCTGGCTGTAAAGGATTAATTTTTTTTTTACTATATACCCTTTGAAGCAATAAAATGATAGAATAATTTTTAAATTGAAAGTTATATATCGAACGATTTATATTTTACATAACGTTCATTAACATTATCGGGATAAGAACTTTACGTAACGCACTACTTGCACGAAGAACAACACGAACAGCAGACCTTTATCAAAGGAAAAAATCCAACATTCTTTAGAGATTCATATCGATTTCAGGATAACTTTAACATTTTTTCCAAGCAAGATGGACCAATGTGTTTTCCAAGAAAAACGTCGACTGTGCAATGCGCGAAGGAAAAAACGATCTCAACTCCAAGCATACACAGTTCCATGTTACGCTCGATAAAAGTGGACAGCACGGGTACTAAATCTCTATCTGAAAGCGCGCACGTACATAGAAATATCAAAATGTTTACACTGAGATCGCTCCTTGCAGGAAACTGCTCGCTATGAAAGAGAATCTCAGCGTATTTATCTCGTGATGCATCTCGTCGATTTATTCATTTTTAGTATTAGACGAATATCAACAGAGATAACCATAGCAACATTCGCCGACGATACAGCACTATTAGCCTCCCACGCGGATCCGATAATTGCTTCTTCCACTCTCCAGCGAAGTCTTGACTCTATGGAAAAGTGGTTTCATAAATGGGGCTTCAAAATTAATGAAAAAAAATCCACACATGTAACCTTCACGCTGCGAAAACAAACCTGCCCTCAGGTCACCATCAACAATACAATAATACCTAGCAAAGACACAGTCAGGTACCTGGGAATGACCCTGGACAGGAGATTAACGTGGAAGAATCACATCCAAGACAAAACGAAACTACTAAAGGACAAACTTAAAAAATTTTATTGGCTCATTGGTCGACGCTCCAACCTTAGTACGCAGAACAAAATTATACTTTACAAAACCGTAATAAAACCTGTCTGGACCTACGGAATTCAGCTATGGGGAACAGCAAGTAATTCCAACATAGAAATACTTCAACGCTTCCAGTCAAAAACGCTTAGATCGCTATTAGATGCACCCTGGTATGTCACCAACGAAACAATTCACCACGACCTCAAGATACTCANCAGTCAAAGAAGAAATAACAAAATATAGCAACAGATATAGCAAAAGAGTCAACCAACATCAAAACCCCTTAATTACTGGATTACTTGATACATCTGAACAGATCCGCAGGCTGAAGAGACACTACCCGTTAGACCTAAGCACAAGATTTTATTAGTTATTCATATTAAGTAATTTTTACTTATTTATAATACTTATTTACATATTATACTTATCTATAATAAGTATTAACTTATTATAAATAATTAGCCATGTCACTGCGCCACGCCAGAAAAAATTACTAAAAATTCTCAATGCGAGAATTGATTGTAATTTCTAATAAAAAAAAAAAAAAAAAAAAAAAAAAAAATTAAAAAAAAAAAAAAAAAAAAAAAAAAAAAAAAAAAAAAAAAAAAAAAAAAAAAGTATTAGACGAATAGGAGAGTCGAGTCGAAATTGACACAACGTGAACGTTCAAGTTAACTCTTCTGTTCTGCTCATTTCTTCGCGTTTGTATCTCTTGAAATATTTTTCTGTTTTGGAGTATTTTGTTCATAAAAAACATGGAACATGCAAAAGATAGTAAAATTATGTTGGATACTAAAACCCAGCATTCAGAAATTGTCTATTATATATTTTATGTTATAAATTATATTATAAAATACTATAAATATTATATATTTATTGTATATTTTAATAATATCTATCGAAATGTAACAATCATTTTGATTCGTATACATCTGAGGAGAACATGAGATTTATGGTATAAATCAGCACAGGATAACAAAAACGGGATTACGTCAGATTACAGCATAAACAGAAATAAAATAAAATTATTATTTTTATATTGATTAATCCTCTAATCAATTCTGATTAATAAATATCTGGCAGAAATATCCTGTTAAAAGTATTTACATTATTGTTTATAAGTGTCTAGAAACTTGAACTGATTTGTATAAAAATAACAAAATCTATAGACTAATAAGAAACTAATGATTAGACAGCGGATTTTTATGGAAATTCGTTTGTTTGAAAATATAATTTAAAAAATAGGGCCTCGGCAGAAAATTGTTTTACCTACCACATATTATACGAAGCACTATATTTTGGATATTTTATATACTTTTTCAAATTTCCTACAAACAATGATCGAAAGCAATACGTATCATCTTCTTCTAGAATCAATAAATAATAAAATTTGACTATTTGCCTCGAAATATGACCGAAAGTATCTAAAATTTGAAACGCGACTCGATGTTCCTCATATTTTAATTTTATTATAACATAAGATTAGAAAAATCTTTCTTATCTGATCGGAACTTTAGAAACCGTATACGTAGATACTATGAATAATATTTTCGTTACAAATTTTGCTCACGAATTGCTGTTGTATATCGTTCCACAGGTTATTTCAAATAAATTTTAATGTATCAGAATACCACAGTAAAAGTAATAACACAGAAGGTAAACACTATTTATCAGATTATAAATCTAACCCAAACAAGATTTTGATGCATGCACGACATCTGATGCTGCACTTCGTTCATCTGTTCATTCCTCTGCTATTTTAATCGAGCGGGAAAACGAAACTGACGCAATATTCATCCCCTTAATAAAATCGAAATCACACTAGAAGCATCGAACGCATTGTCGAACACGCGCCGGTACGTGGTAAACGATTTGCAATTTTATTTTCCCCTCTAATAAAAGAGAATAAGTTTATTTGTCGTGGAACATGAGGCCGGATCGTGTGTCGAGCGAGCGAACAAAATGTTTTATATTCCTACGAAGGGATGTCTACAAACCCGATTCACGTTTACCCCGATCGTGGAATCACGGATCGTACCGGTGTTCATTATTTGCGAAGAGGATTGTATTTGCGAGGAACACGGTTAAATTGTTTGTACGAGGAAAAAAAAAAGGATTGAATAACACACTGTATTGATAGCTATTGATGGGAATATATTGGAAAGAAAGAAAAAAAAAAGAACCGAATGAATGCCGCGTTTTATTCGACTGCCTGAAAAATAATGTCTTGCTCAATTATTGCCGATTCAATGGAATATCGCATCGTGAAGGAATTGATACGTGAAAGCACTGGAAATAATAAGTTCACTTTTACCATGAAATCCAATGAGCAACGTAAATATTAGCGTTGCTCTGAAAACGCGCATCTACGTGTTCCAGATCACAGCCTGTACAATTTTCTAACACTTTAGGGAACTTGTTTTTAATTATTTCAATGACAATCGTTTTTTATGGACAGATTATTCTTTTTTATTTTTCTTATTCTAGTCAATATGTACGTTTCAAGTAATTTCATTTGTAAATTTAGGATATTTCATTGTTGTGAGTGTTATTCGTGTTTTATCTGATATACTTTGCTTGGATTGTTTAAATCTGGAATTTTGGCAGAATTGCATTCCGATATTGCATAATCAATGCAAGTTGTCTGCATTAATGATACGAACAGCTTGTTTCATTTCGCAAAGAATAAAGTTCCTTTGATTGAATTTTTAATATATTTTATAATACATGCAAACAAATCTTAGAATATTTCATTAGATTACTCATTTTTAGGAATTGAGGCTACATTTAGCAATTTCGTCGCGTGAATAAAAAGAATTTATTTCTGATCGTTCAAATGCAAGAAACATCGTACGAATTACAAGCCTTTATATGATCTGGATAATATTCATATTTATATTCAATAATTAAAATCACGTAGACAGTCTTTCTTAACTCTTTCGAGGACAACACGACTGTAGCTGTTAATGTTCTCTTTACTAAAAGCAACATTTATTATATCACACCATCAGGTATATTTCTATCATGCTATGACGAATTTATATCATATTAATCGATATAAAAAGGTATTTGCAGGTTTTAAATTCTTGTCTAGTTTTGTAGACTACACGCGTGATTCTACGTGCCACTACAATTTTACAAGCGTTCAGGAGACCCTTAAATTCCTTTTCGTCGTTACATGTTTTTTTTTTTTTATATTATTTATTGTAAATTTTACAATTTGTCCAGTAGGACATTTGGTAAAATATTATAGTTTAAATATACATAGCATGTGGAAGGTTACCCCCAGCGGGGTACCTTCTTCGTGTTTGTTATGTTATATCCTTTTTGAGGTCTGCTGGTTTTTTTTTTATTATTTATTGTAAATTTTACAATTTGTCCAGTAGGACATTTGGTAAAATATTATAGTGAGGTCTGCTGGGTGTTTCCTTTTTAGTCTTCTTTCTATGTTTGTGTTGATCGTTTCCGTAGCCAGCCGGTTTGGGTGTGTTGCTATTCTTAATCTGTACCTTTCCGCGTATCTGCTAATTTCCTCCTGGACCGTTGGTATTACCAGGTCCTTCCGAATATCTTCATTTCTAACGTACCATGGGGCGTTTACTATTGTTCTAAGAATTTTTGCTTCGATTGTCTCTATTTTGCTTATATGGCTCATTGCTGCTGTTCCCCATAGTGGTATTCCGTACGTCCAGATTGGTTTTATGATCGTTTTGTATATTATTAATTTATTTTCTGTGCTTAATGTCGTTACATGTGACCGAGAAACTGAGAAAAATTCACCTCAAATGTAAATATCCCGCAACTTCCACGCACGTCTGTAGATAGGTTTCACGTTTTCCCAATAAGATCGTGTCTCGTTACAGCGATAGCGGAGCTCGAATATGTTCTATACAACGCACATAAAGGCTCTCCATGGTAAGTACTCAACTATTTTCGCGAGGCAGTGTAGCCACCGTAGAGACGAGGCAGCTGTAGACGAATGTAACAATTCCACACGCGCGTACGTTCGTCAGAGAAGTTCAGCTGCAGAGCATTTCGTACAAAGCAATGGCTTTGCATAAGCACTCGTTGCCGCGGAAATCGCGTGCTAAATTGTACAAAGAAAGCTGGACTCAACTAGGGACAGAGGCTAATGATCGGACTTGCATTCTGACGCAGCACGGCGCGCCGTATCCCGTCGTTAAGGCAAAGTTGATAAAAGATACACTGTCAGAGCGATTACCTCTGACGTTCGACTCTATTCATCCGGCCAATTCGTTGATTCCCCTAACTCGGTATCGGGGCTTCCACTTGAACAAAATTCGAGCAGGCAGCAGGCCGCAACGAAAAGAGCAGCGACCCCTTTTAGCACGCTCGTTTTATCCCCGATTCACCCCAGTCGAGCGTCCTGCCATCCATGACTGCCTTTGCCAGCCTGCTTTCTCCTCTGGCCACCACGAGGCATTACACCGGTATTATTTTTCATTCGATAGAAACTCGAAGCCTTAAAACGGCCGTCTAAGAATCCGTAAGTGGATTTGCACTTAAGCGTTTACACCCTGGCGGATCTAACTAAGGCGAAACTGGACGCTGTCGTTATTTACACGTGATTTTCATAGCTTCGATTTGACTTTCTTCTGTCAATTTAGGATAAATTGATTCTTGCTGATTGGCAATAATAGATACCTATGTCTTTGTAAGAAAAACGTGATGTTTCTTTTTAAGGAAAAGCACTAACGTTTGATAAGTTTACTTAACGATCGCAATGGAGTTTGAGTTTGACCGCCACTTGGAATCGCGATTGCATTTGTCCCGAATTTGCCTACTGATAGAAACGCGACGATCGAGTATCATAGCAGAGCCGATGAAACGTCAAAATGTTTCATACATGACACGTAAAAGATGTTCATAAAATGTATCTACAAGAGTTTGTATATACAATACAATAAGAGTGCAATACATTCCACGTAATGGAACCTGGGAATTTCATAAAACCACTAACGAAATTAATTCGTCGGCCAGGTTGAAATATTACGCTGTGTACGTTAAATCTATGTTGAAGAATGGAGCAAGAGGGTAGAAACGAGAGCCGCGTCTAACGACCTGCGATTGTTTACACTTATGATCGAAGAGCAAGGAACAAGGTTCCGCTTAAAGCGAGGATTGAAAGCGTCGTCATGCCCGCCCTTTCATTCTGGCCTCTTGTCGAACCGCCACAGGCGTTTGCAAAGGGCGTACGTGGAGCAGGGTGTACTTGGTGAAAAGTAATTTAGATACTCGTAAGGCGGGTATTCAGCTGGAAAATTGCTGCGCGGTTGCGTGCAAGCGAAAGCAGTCAGAAACGTTTAAGACCGCATGGTTGGTTCGTTTTGCGGACTCTACTTAATCCGTTCTTTGTTGCGGGATTAAAAGGTTGGAATTATGGGCCCTTCGAGGAAACACTCTGGCGAATGGTATCTTCTCTAGAGCTCTTTCTACCTGCAAAATCGGCGTCAGACATTTACAGACGACCGAGAGTTCCATCAAGAGGCGAGGAAAAACGCGAGCAAGAGTGGAGGATACCTCATTGTCTCTTTTTTTATAATACAGAAACCGTAAACGCGAAGAAAATCAGAGAACGTCGCGTGTTCTTTCCTTGCAAATACGTAAGCCAAGTTATAAGATTGAAGGTGGTCGTATTTCTTTTCCTTTCCAGAGATTTTTATTTTTGAAAGATACTACGTAGCTAAAGGAATATTTAAAATATTGGCTTATAAAAACGTTGTTGCAAAAACTGGGCAAACGAAGATATTTAAAATTGTGGCAAATTGAATATAATTGAATCAAACGTGGTTTATTTAAGAAATTAATATCTTGGATTTAGAAAGGCGTTAGGGTGACAAATTTTTTTTTATTATTATTTAATTTGTACTTTACAATTTGTCCAGCTGGACATCTGGTAAATTTTTCTAACTTAATTGCTAAATAACATGTGGATGGCTACCCCAAGCGGGATACCATCTTCGAGTTTTACTATTTTATTTCTTTAGTGAGGTCAGTGAGTTATTTTCTCTTTAGTTTTCAAGGGTAACAATTTTTTTTTATTATTATTATTTAATTTGTACTTTACAATTTGTCCAGCTGGACATCTGGTAAATTTTTCTAACTTAATTGCTAAATGACATGTGGATGGAAGATACCATCTTCGAGTTTGACTATTTTATTTCTTTAGTGAGGTCAGTGAGTTGTTTTCTCTTTAGTCTTCAAGGGTGACAAATTTTTTTTATTATTATTATTTAATTTGTACTTTACAATTTGTCCAACTGGACATCTGGTAAATTTTTCTAACTTAATTGCTAAATAACATGTGGATGGAAGATACCATCTTCGAGTTTTACTATTTTATTTCTTTAGTGAGGTCAGTGACTTGTTTTCTCTTTAGTCTTCAAGGGTGACAAATGATACGAGAAATGATGCTTCTTAAATTTTTGAAAGATGAACCTAGGAAATCGTTTTCGATATTTCGACTTGCCTGGTTCTTGCACGAAAATACTGGGAATTTGAAATGGAATATTTTGTTTTCTCGTGTCTTTATTTTTCCTTGACTTTCTTTCCTATTCCACAATCAGTTTCCTGGATAAATTACTGACATTCGAATGGTCGTCATTCGAATGGCACATATTTACTTCCCGATGACTGATCTGGCCCTTGTTCGTCCGGAGACATTTCGAATTCACGAGAAGAAAGACACGCGATTAACAGAATGGATGTACTGAACATTCGAAATACTTTGGCTGACGGATCAGTTCCATCATTGACACTATATTTTAGAAGAAAAACCGGAAAAGTTCTGGACATGGCCGATTCATCTTCCCAAAAATAGAAAAAAATTGTTATGGACTCATTGAACTTGTCTGATTCTTGCATCAATCGATCGGCAATGTATAAAAATATATAAAACTTCAACAAGTACAATTTTCGCAAAAGGTGAACTTGCTAGATTTTTTCACCATGTTCTTCAACTACGCTGCAAATTTTTCTGCATTTACGAGAGATTTGAAGTAGTTGCGTATTGCAACGAATGAAATAATTGTGGTGAATATTAAACGTGTCGATTCGTTTAATAAAGAAGTTAACGAGTGATAAAATTGTAATAGTCGATTATATTAAAATTACTGTAAGTACAAGTACAGAAATGTAATCGTAATCGTCGCTCGCTCGAAGCAATTCAACTCCTCTACTCGCTAAGTACTCTACTATTGAACCGTCCTAGAGAGCACGTTCGTCTATTTATAAACACAGTTGTTATTATAAAAAGTTCAAATGTAACTCCGATTGACAATTACAAAAAACGGGGGTAATATTTTGTCCGGAGTTCGTTTACCTAGCAAACCAAAACAACGTTGGTATTCCAAGGCACAATAATACGAGTCTCTCCCGATTCAAATCTTTTGTTGACTCATGTGCCGCTACATAATAATAAATAAACAGTGCTCGAGTATATTTATATTTATACGTATCTCTACGTACAAATAAACGCCACTTACGATCAATTAACACATTGGTCGCCACGTCACCCATATCTATGTGACGGGTATGCTTCCGCGGGGGCCCCGCAACCCAAATATGGGTGACGCTCTTCTTGTTCCAGTTAATTAAATATAGGATATACAATATAAAAATATTAAAAACACATTATACCATACTTTTTATTAATTTATATTCTGGATAAAATATTACATTATGCTATGTCGCATGGTATTCGTTAAAACAATCCAAACACATTTGGGGTTATTTTGGACACTTCGAACAATATGTTTCAGTCTTTTTAGCGTTTTTTCTCGCTTCTTGGCGTGCGACAATTTACCTCTTTTTCTCGTAACATAGGGTGCACATCCTTCTTATAGGCTTACCCTGCTGATTCTTACGAATCTCCAAATGGTGGGACACCTTCTTCGTTACTATAATATTTTACCAAATGTCCTACTGGACAAATTGTAAAATTTACAATAAATAATATAAAAAAAAAAAACCTTCTTCGTTTTCTTCCGATAGTTGTCAGTCACAGTATTTTCTGAGGACATATCGGACCATTCGGAAACGAGAATTTCTTAGCCGAATTAGGCTGGGCGACCAACGTGTTAATATGCAGTTTTGAAATTAATGTCAATAAACACTCGGTCAGCGTGAAAGTAGTAAAGTAAAAAGCGTGCACACGTCTGTGATAAATTAATCCTTTGCACTCGAGAGGCGACTCTCAGTGACCACGGCGTTCCGTGCTGCAACTCCAGTGGCGAGCGAGAAGCGACAGTCCATGTTTATGACAGGTTTCGACATTCCTAATTGATGAGGGTGCAATATTGGTTCGTAAATGGGTTCTTATGTTCTTTATGTTCTTTGTTAGGAAGTGTAAAGTGTTAGAATGTAAAATGGAGATAAAACATTTAATCCCATATCCCCCGAAACTATGGTTCTGACAACGTCTCCAACGTCGGATCGGATTCGACGATCATGGTAAAAGTATTGTAGTTTTGAAACCCTAAAAAAAATGGTTTTCAGAAGTGAAATTAGCTGAAATGAAGATGAACTTGATTTTGAACTGTTGATAAATGAGATCGATTATGTTCAAGAATACATCTTTGGTGAATGCTTTATAAATTATCATAGAAAAAAAAAATACAGAAATTAATATTACAAAATCATATTTTCAACGATGTAAATATAGATAAATTATTAGAATATAATGTTTTTGTAAGTTAATTTGTATATAAAATCATTTTACGCTAGCTGTAAGACACGCATCACGTATACGCTAAATCATCCGGAGTAGCTGCTATGCCCGATCAAAAAAGTCCTCTAGAGCGAAGGGTTAAGACCGTGGCGAGGTGAATATATTTACTTAAAAATAGTGGGATAGGAATCGGGAAGCGGTTAAAATAATAGATAGGAGCGCTGGTGGTGAAGCGAGGACTATGTCTGCGCGCGAAGAAAGCTCCTGTGTCAGCGGTGCACGAGAAATGCGGGTGATGAACTATCGCGTTTTAATAATCTGCAAGAAACGATCGCTGAATCGGTAAAACTGGCCGCAAGGAAAAACGTGATATATCGCGACGTCTGTTCCGTTTGGAACGAAAGGACGTCGGAAGAAGCAGTTTGGTTGAACGTCGATTTAAAACATCGGACGAAGGTCGGAGAAATCGACGAATGAAAGGCAGCAAAAATAGGTAAAGATTATTTCTGCTAAGAGAGTCAGCTAAATTTTTAATAATATATTGAACAGCCTTTGCAGACAAAGCGAAAGAATCAGGAAATTTCATATTCAGATAGTCCACAACCCTGAAGAAATGTTGTACATTATTTATTAAGACGAGGAAGCAGGTTAAATACACAATGAAATATATTTGATAAGAAAATGTTAAGTGGAAAGAATTTGAGAATTTACGGATATAATCATGGGCAATGTTCTGAATATGATGTAACAGTCTTTAAAAAACATTAGAACGACGAAAAGTACATGATCAATTTACAAAACAATCTTGTAACTGTATAATTAATTTCAAAATTGAGATGTACAAAGAATTTAGTAAAAGTAACTTTTTATTCGTGTTAAAGCGTCGTACTACACATTAAACGTAAATACTACTAATACTAGAACTACCACACCAATCAAATTGGCTGGTTTTACAATTTTATTTTAAAATTCCTACTTCATGTTATATTTTTCTTCCGCAATGATGTAATGATTTTCGCAACGATAACTAAAAGAATAATATAATGAATTTTATTTTGTTTTTTATGCATTCAAACTCAAAATAATTTTGTATCAAAGCTACTTATACCAATGCCAGTCAAAATGACTGGTACTTGTCAAAGTGTAAAAGGGTCCTGCAATCTGTCTATCGAACCCCAATTAACCAGTTCTCTCGTTTTGTACAACTTCCCACACGTTTTTAAAATTTTCACTACGTATCATTCGATATGATGATATCAGTTATCGGGAAAATTCCGCATCGATCGCTAGATCGCTAGATGCTAACACTAGAAATACCACACCAGTCAAAATGATTGGTTCTACAATTTTATAAATGTGTCAAGCCTCGTTTAGGGGTCATGATCCCAGATGGATTAATAATACCAAAAATGTACTACATAACATGGAATTGTTGTAAGAAAATAATAAATCAATAAATATAAAAATATTCTATTGTTACGTATTTTTTAAAGATCAGTCATTTTGACTGGTTTTGGTAGAAATAGCTTCGCGTTAACTATCGGTAGTTCTAGTGTTAATTCATATGTAGTGTATGATGTCCCGCCGCACCGGTTCCCGGGCCCCTCTCGATCGCAGCCGAGACGGTCCACGTGGAGATTTTAGTCAGTTGAAGTACAGCACTACCACGCCGCTTTCCCCAGAAGCGGCCTGGTGTTCGTGCGGATTTCCTCGACGTTAATAAAAAAGAAAAAAGTGTATAATGTCCAATATATAATTATAGAATAAAATTATAAATTACACATGAATTAATAGCATTTACAAATAATATATTGATATCGTATTTACGTTTACTGTGTAGTACGGTGTTTTAATATGAATAAATGTCCAATATATAATATATAATATATAGAATAAAATAGTACAATATAATAATGTAAGTATGAGTATAGTAATATATATAGTATGAGTATAATAATTAATTAACCAACCCTTCGAAAGAAAATGTACAGAAAATCATACAGAATTTACGGCAGTCAATCAAATTTCCTGTCTGATTTCCAAAGTTTGACAATCTTACGCGTCGTCGATTCTCCTCAAATTTTGATGTTTAATATTTACCCGTTTAATATTTACACAGTTCAGATGATATTTATTAATTTAACGTAATCATCGTCGGTCTCGACTCATTACGGCCACATCTGAACTCGTTACTTCAAATGCAACAACTGGAAAGCCAATAATTTCATTGAAAAGTAGGTAACGTATAGAGACAGTAAACTACTACAACACAATAGACTGGAGTAGATGAGTATTTGAACAGCTTAAGAACCGGTTTTAGTAAATTTCATGCAGTTCTTGTGCTGTGCTACCGAGCCACTTTATCTTTCGTCGGTATATTGGTATTTGCTGATTAAATGTAAATATCTTTTACCTCCACCTAGAGTTCTGATGGATTGTTGAAATTAATTTGGATCAACTATACAGTAATTTAATTTATCGCCTGTGTCAAGGTTGACACAAGCATCTTTAGAGAAGGAGTAACTATGTATTTAAGTAAGTACTTGCAATACATTGACTCTCAAAGTTTTCTGCAAATCCAATCGTAACTTTGATTTTTCAGTCGGAAATATTTTTTTCAGAGATGTGACGATGTAGAGTGCACGGGTATAGTCGTAGCAAGATAAACCGGAAATTAAAACGATTCTCTCACGGTATAAAAACTACGTTTTATCCGTATTTTGCAAAAAAGCATTTTCAGTTCAAGCGTATGGTCTATATAAATCGAATTTACCCAAAAATCGATGAATATTTTTCGAGGACAGTTAGAATAAAAAGTTGTAATTTTTAATACATTACTTTATGCACTTTTGAAGAATCTTTTTAAAGTGTCATATTCGTCAGTAGATTTTACGCGACAAATCGATTATACAATTTTCCAATTTTTTATATTATCTGCAGGCTAATATCAACAAAATAAGAGAAAGCAATTAAATCATATCTCGACTACAGTACATTTACGTATTTAATAAAATAATATTTGTTTCATTATATATAATATCTCCTTTTACTATGCTGTTATTAAAATTCATTGGAATCGAAAATCCTAAAAATTAATAGCAGGTATAGAAAACTGATAAAAAGAAATTCATATACATATTTAACCCATTTAATTCATACAGATACCTAAGAATCCTCGTGAGTTGTTGTTTAAATCAATTCCCTGTACAAGTTAATCCCGAGACATAATTATAGAGATAGAAACGAAGCTGCGAAACTTACGGATCGACCATCGAATGGCTGCGCGTGTGGAAAAGCACTTTCCGAAAATTACATTGTGGCAACTTTCGTCGTGTTGTCGTTTAAATAAATTAATCTTCCCCCAGTTTACTTTTACTAGGAGGTTTAATTAAGCAGGTTGCCAGAAAACGGTCGTTGGAGAGTTCTAAGACAATTTCAATTCACACTTTCTGGTGACGCCTTTACTGCGCTAACTATGCTTACGATATCGTAGATAAACTGCGTACATCCAAACTATCCTCCAGCATTTTCCTTTAATGGGCCAGAAAACAGTGCTCTCTAAGTAAACGCGTTTCAGGCGAAACAATTCGCAACAAACAGTTCGTTTTTATTCCGCTTCCTCCTTCGGATAAACGTTTTCTTGAATAAACCCACGGCTGATAGTTAGAATTTTCGAATAGTTTACGAAACTTTAATTGCACAGGAAAGATAACGGCTTATTTACTAGCGCAAATATATTTCCAGCAGTTTCTGCTAAATTCGACCGTGGTTTCGAAGTTCCATGTTTTTCAGAATTCAGAGAAATTCTTTCAAATCGCACGTATACCGTACACACGAAATAAATACAAAAAGATAATCAAGATTTTCATTTATTATTCAATAGAATAATAATAAATGTATGTAACTATAGCTACAGTTGGAAATTGTGAACAAACCAAATGTTGCTGAGAAAAGCGTATTTATATTTTATACTTATGTACGTATTTACCAAATACTTTCACCCAGATATGTTTTATTTGTTCGCTGGCGAATAATAAATGCAAATTTTGATCATACTCTCTGTATCTGCTTTATATCAGACTGATTTAACGGTGCCGCGTGTATTTACGACACGTTGTATCTGGAAAATGTTCATACTTTCAGTCAGCTTAGTATTAACGCGTTTGATTGAAAACTTATTGCCAAAGGTGGTAGGATATTTCATGTTTCTTGGTCGTGGAAGATTTCACCACTCGATTAATTAGTTCTGTGATTCGACTTGTCAAATTTACTTCGATAACGGACCAGAAATCCACCACGGCAAAATACGAGATGATGCGATCGTTTGTGAAATGTAAATTTTCAGTGATTGGTTGTGATTAACTTAATTAATCCATTGGGCCGGCCAGGGACGCGAATCGAATTTTGTTCCCGCGTGTATCCTCTGTAAATACTGTGATATATTGGTCACTGGGAAGAGTCGATATTTCAATCGACGATTTAAAAATTTCCAAGAATAATCCGATAGAACGGTGCACAGTTTGCTGGAATAGAAACATTTTCTGCTTTATGCTCCACTTCACGTTTCAAGTTACCTTAATGCTTTTTTTTTTAATCATTTTTACTTTATTTGGGATTTTTTAATTCCTTCGAATTAATTTGCAATCCGCCATAGCAATTGCGTCGAGTGAAAGCGGAGAAGATAAAAAATGTGGCTTGTTTAATACGTGACGATCAATTTTCGAAAGATGTGAGGGCAGAAAAGTGAGTCAGATGCAACAAAATTTGTATGTGATTTTTATAATTAATTAAAAATAGTTTTCCAATAAAAGATATTTCAATCGTATAACAAATTCTCACGAAAATTAAGAGGACGAAATTAAGAACACCTCTTCTACCGAATGAAAACCTCATCCTCTCACATGTATATTTTTTACTCTGTGTGTATTAACTTTTACAAAACATTGATTACAAATTTTCTCAGATTAAAAAATCGATTTAGTTTTGGGCAAATGCTGGGGAAGCTTTCACGGGACGAAACTTGGACAACTTGCCCTAACAACGTACTAAAGACAGAAACCAGAGAGTCAATACAATACAAATCAAATCAATACAAAAATTAATACGTGTTTCTTAAATTTAAGCAACTTTTTAACGACAAGATAGTATGGAAAATGAAGCAAAGAACGTAGGAGGGTTAAGCCATAATCAAATAACTTATTTCAATTCGTATTAAAATAATCCTTTTGACTTAAGCATTGTACGTTAATTAGCTAAATCTATTAGCTAAATAAATAAATTAACTAAAAACTAAAAATAAATAAATAAGAAAATTGCAGTAAAAGCAGCTGCACGTATGTCTCTCCAATATTATACTCATACAGGTTATCCTCGGTTTCTGATATCCTTCCTCTATCGTATTTCGCTAGGAAAATCTGACATAACCCAATGTTAAAAACATGGTTACGATAGTTATAAACATCGATCACTGTCGTTATCACGACTTTTATTCGGAAGCGACTTGCGAGTTGTGATCGCTGCTGCTATTGCTCTTCTGATCCTTCAGTTTGCTAGAGCGCACGAGGCTGAAAACCGGAAAACCGTTGCACGAGTTTTACGAGATCGTATAAATGACTGTAGAGAGGGAAGTCGATATATATATATATATATATCACATTGAATTCACGGCAGCTCTTCGTCATTTCGTCGGTTATTACCCGATAAGCTTCGATAAGTTTCAGAATCGATTTTCAAACGTCAGCCTGGCTGACAAGGCTGCGTGGCAAACGAGACGATAGCGTATTTCTCTCACTCTCTCTCTCTTCTGTTTTTCACGACCTGTCTCTGTCGAGGGAGGACTCGCGATATCCACCTTGTCGATTCGATTACGATCAACAACTTCACTCGTGACGAACGACCGGTTGTGTTTCCGGTCGATTTGAATTCCATCGTCTGTCCCGAGTCACCAGAGTAAACCACTATTCTATGGAGATCACGCTACTTAACCGTTCACGATATTTCGATCGTCGTTTATTCATTGAATACGAACACCGCGTTTGCATTGCACGCCGATTTTCTTGCAAGTTGTTCCTTCTCCATCTTCGCCTATTTCTTCTCCTTCTATCTCTTCTTCTTCCTGCTGTTGGAAGTTTCGCCTGGCATAGGAAACGAAAAGCTTTTATTCCGTCGATACACGATTCTTATCAGGATCGAATCGATGAAAGTTTTCAACTAGGGCCGGAGTTCGAATGTAAATTCAGATGGAAACTGGACTGGCATCAATTTGGATATGAAAGAATAACTCGTTTGAAAGAAACTTTGTCATCGACGAACAAAAGTTATTACCGGACGAGATCAAAGAAAGCGAGTTTCAATGCAATTCACCGGGTCGCTTCTATTTCTTTCATTCACCGTCCGTTCATCGTCTTTTTTCTTGCGCCACGTGCCACGCTGCTTTTCTCCTTTTGAACAGGATACAATTAAGAGCGAGCTAAAATTGCTAAATCGAATACAACCGACGAATTAAAATTATGAACGACCGGCTACGATGTCAGCGATGAAAGGCTATTTTAATCAACAAATGCCATAGCGATTGTTCTGTATTGAGGTTACACACTAGAAACTGAAACTCTGTTTTTAAGCCAACATTTCGATTGTTTCAATATCATATCGAACGCTTGGTACACACTACGTTCCAGAAGTACCAGACTATTCTGAACTTTGTATATACCGTACGGCACAGCTGAGTTTAATCGAAGGCAAATAATATTTAATATACTTGTGTGTCTGTATATATGNTATGTAGTATCGGACCCGGAGGAACCCCCAAAATGTAGTAACAACCACAGACGAACCCCCAGGAACGTACTGATATTAGTGATTTATTTCAAGTAATTGGATTGTACAGGTGTTATTTAGGCAGTAGGACGATGATTGTTTAACAAGAACTAAAGACGAATAACATAATAATAATTCGACGTAATTTAAACAACTCAATGGATCATTTGCAACTCTCAAACGAACCACACTCTCGACAACGCTAGCCGCAAACTCTCTACAACGCAACTCGCACTTCTTCTGACTTCTCGATGCACACTCTGTGACTTCTCGTCTAACACTCTCGTGACTTCTCACCTCACACTGTGTCCTCTCTAGCGACACCTCCCTCAACCCAGACCCTCAATTTATACCCCCTTTGTCTTTCCTTAGACCCCCCCCCGCACGGGTCACGCAGCCGATCGTGGCCAGGGTCAGGTATGTCCTTTTTTTCCGACACTATCCACCCGAAAGAACCGATGGTACCTTGATGAGCCCAACGGCGGTTGGCTCTCGCGGCATTGTTTATAGTTCCCTCGATGTCCCTTTTTTGGCCTTTTCCCCGATACTACATGTATATCTCATGTGTGTGTGTTATATAACATAGTATAATACGTAAAGTAATACAGTGGAGCTCCTCTTATCCGAACATCTAATATTCGAATATAATATGATCATACGAACGTAATACTTCCTGGTGACAAATGCCTTTTCTCGTTTTAAATATGTGGACATCTCATTAGTGTCCGATATATTCTTTCCTTTATTCGACCGAGTGCATTCTGATTAGAAGAATTTACTATGAAACTATTACATTAGAAATAGAAATATAAAGAAAAATAGAAAAAATAGAAAAAATGATAAAAATAGAATATTAGATTAAAAATAGAATGAAGAACTCGAAAGTGACGTAGGTGGAACAGAATTGGTAAAAGTACACAGTGTTGGAAAAACCACGATCACAGGCGTTGGAAAACAAAATGGTATTGAAAATTATACGAAGCACGTAGATTTTTCTCATATTCGAAACAGTAAAAAACCCCTAAATATACCGACATGATGAAAATTTATCGTGACACAGCCGACAATAATGACGATTTTATTCAAATAGAAACAGCAAACGAAAATGCTAATGAAGACGTGGTATTTGAAAAAGGTCTTCGATGGTTCGAAACGCAGAAAGAGTGTAACTCTATGCAGTTACTTATGTCGACAAAATTCTGTGACTTGATAGCCAAAAGGTACTGTGGCTTTAAATATTTCAAGAACCTATGAGTCAATTTTAATTTATATTTTAATAAACGAAATTTCATATCGGAAAAGTGATTGTTCTATTATCCGAAAATTCCATTCATCTGTAGAGGATGGTTTAAATGACGAGGTAACTCGATGTTAAAACCGTCAAGTGTATTTAAAAATAATTAATAAATACAGAGAATGTTCGCTAACACGCTTGGTACAAACTGATTCACTAAAGACTGTGTATAGATTGCTAATAAGATCGCTCGAGACTGAGACTGATGAACTGATCACCTTACGATGGCGTTCGTTTATTTATACTGGTCGGGGGAGTACCGGAAAATTTAAATTTGACTTTGTTTGACGGTTGCACGTAGCGGTGACATTGTTTCGCCCGGAGTTTATTTATTATTAGATTTTGTATATCCTAACGATGTTGATACTCCAAGGCAAAACAACATTATAATTCGAATTATCCTCTATCTCATGTGCCGCTACACATTAAACAATCTTGTTTCCATATTAGTTCGGATAAAGGAAGCTCTACCGTAATTACAAAACTAGTATCGCAATTTATTGTAAAAAAATTGAACTCTTCCATGCCGAAGTATAGTAACATAACAAGGAAGTAGAATCACTGTTTCTCAGTGTGCATTTGCGTATAGTATACTTTATTTGATATGAAATAACAATATGAATGGAACGACGATACAGGAGGATTGGGAATTCTGAATTAATATTATTTTTTACCTTAATATTTTTACTATTTTTGTTTTTGTTTTTCTAACGATACAAGTATTTTGAGGAATCTATAATAAAGTACAGCTGGTAGAACAGATTTATTCTGCGCATAACGAGCATCTGTCCTGCTATTTTAACAAGACTCTTTCGTGCAGCTGCCTGCAAAAATTAATCCTGGTAATTGTTTGGAGTTAACTGCAACAGTATCCATTGTTTGAACATTGGTATTTTAAGCGCCGGTTTACAAATGCTGCCTAAATTGCGTTGAACTGTTATATCGCAGACTAAGTAGAGATTCATCGACAATGAGAATCTACTCATTTTCTCCCGTTGAATTCCGTTCTTTGTGTATGGATGGAATGAAATTATTCGATTTAATTAAAATTTAATAGACCATTGTGCCAAGGAACGGTTTGCAGAGATACAAATCACTACAGCTGTATTACGAGAAAAGACGAGAAGATAACAATCAGTTAATAATATTTTCTGTTATTATGATATCTCTAACAGCAGCAATCTTAATAATCTACGTGACGAACTCTTGAAGCTTGTTATGAATATTTTATAATAAATATTTGTTCTTTTTTTTGGTATTTCTATATCTTATTGTTAATGCAATGAAACAAGTAAAAGTAAAACTAACTTTTTTTATTTCACTGAACGTTCTTCGAAACTTGTTAAGTGAATATCTCATTCGCGAAAAATTCTCGTTATATTCAGAAAATTTTCTCTTAAATTTCCTTCGTTATATCATTAAAAGATTTCCTTAAATAGAAAATTTACATAACGTTTCCTACATACGTAAATAACAATGTAAAGAAATCATATAAAATCTTAACATTCTATATTCACATCGCATGCTGTATTTGACAAGCTTTTGTAATGGTTTACGTAGAGGTTGGTTGGTTTGTTCGAATAACGAGATATCTCGCTGTTGAAAACCGTCAAGTATATTTAAAATGATAAATAAATTAATACAGGCAATAATAAACTAACAAATTCACTAAGACAGTGTATAATCGCTAAAATAATCGCTGATAACTCGTTGGTAACTGATAAATACTCATTCGTGCGACTAACTGATAACTGACAACTAAATTCCTTACGATCGCGTCCGTTTATTTATACTGGTCGGGGGAGAGCCGGAAAATTCAAATTCGTCTTCGTTTGACGGTTGCACGTAGCGGCGACATTGTTTTGCCTGCAGTTTATTTATTATTACATTATGTGTATCCTAATGGTATTGATACTCCGAGGCAAAACAACATGATTTGAATTGTCCTCTAGCTCATGTGGCGCTACGCTTTAATTCCATCAAAATCGTTATCAACATTTTTAAAATTATAAATATTTTAATACTTTAATATTTAAAATTAATTTAATACTTTAATATTTAAAATTAAATTAATACTTTAATATCCCCTTCCCGTACTTTAGCGAGTCAGACTTGTGATGAAGATTTGGCCCAAACATGAATATCACGAGTCTGACTCGTGACCAGATACTTGGACCAAACGTAAACATCACGAGTCTGACTCGTGACCAGATATTCGGGCCAAACGTAAACATCACGAGTCTGACTCGTGACCAGATACTTGGGCCAAACGTAAACATCACGAGTCTGACTCGTGACCAGATACTTGGGCCAAACGTAAACATCACGAGTCTGACTCGTAACCAGATACTTGGGTCAAACGTAAACATCACGAATCTGACTCGTGACCAGATACTTGGGCCAAACGTAAACATCACGAGTCTGACTCGTGACCAGATACTTGGGCCAAACGTAAATATAACAAGACAAGCTCGCGGACTTTTATATAATTATATAATTTTATGACAAAATATAATAAATTTATAATACCTATAAAAGTAAAAGCATAAGAGTTTACTTCCTCAACAGCATTATCGCGTAAAATTGACTATACCACAGGTATCGCGGGCATTTATACCTCGGTTCGTATTGCGACTGTTTACGAACATCAGTCTGGTCTGTTTAGCGCGCATCGATGTCTACCGCTTGGGCCCGAGTTTCGTCGAACTAAATGGCACGGGAAGGGGATATTTAAAATTAACGTAATATTTTAATATTTAAAATTAATGTAATACTTTAATATTTAAAATTAATGTAATACTTTAATATTTAAAATTATAAGTACGTAAGGTTTGTAATAGCCTGCATAAACACGTGTCTTTCTTTAATTTAGATGCTATAGTATCACATTTGAAAAGCAAAAGGAATAAAATAATAGGGAAAGAGGGAACATTACGAAGGTACAAAGAACATAAATTTTCCATATAAAAGGACACGACCAAATTCAATCAAGTAGGTAAACAGAAAATCGAAAACACGTTCTCCACAGAAATAATGAGTGAACGTAGGAGAATCGAGGAAACGTAGTGGCTAGAAAAGAAAGGAAAAGAACATAGGTAGATAGTCGATAGGTTCTCGAAACTACAATAAGTTCGTGTCTATCAGAGGGTAGTTTCAAAATCGAATCTCAAAGTAGCTAGCTTACTTCGTTTTCTCTAGATATTTGCATTTTGAAAATATTTCCTATTTCAAATTTAAGCTGTTGATTTTCTACTACGTACCATGGATTAAAAAAATGTTTAAAAAATACAGTTTATAGGAATATAATATTTCGTGTTTAGACGGTTTTATTAAAATCGAAAAATGATACTGCAAGTTCAAACAAATGTGCTTTTAATTCGTTTCAATGTGAGATATTTGAAAAATCGATAGAAGAAAAGTTTGTATTTATTACGTTTTGCAATAATATTCGTATTCGAAACAATTTAGCAAAAATCTGTACGAATTGTTTGCTTTACAAGTTTGAGCAGTAACCAATAATTTTTATAACGTTTTTTCCTAAATTCAATATTTCTCACAGTTGCTTTAATATTCCTATGGTTAGATAATATTTCTCTTAGAGAGAAGAATATATTTATTATTTGTACAAAATAAATAAAATTCCACGTCCGTTAATAATTTCCACTGCCACGTGCTCGAAGGAGGAAAATTTCTATTATGCAGTGCGACATATCACGCACAGGATGTCCAGAAAATCGATTTTACGACGAATATAAATTTCCACGAAAACTGCAGGTAAATGCGTAATCTTGTTAGAAAAATGCAGCGTTTCGTGAAATTGCACGGTGGAACGCGAATGTTTCTCGAAACGATCATGATCCGATCGCAACCTCGCGTTCCACGATACGGACACGAAAGCTCTATAAAACCGAAAATGAATAGCCATCAAGTACGTGGTCGCCTAATTTTTCCCGTCGGCTATTGTTTTCTTTGATGGATAGGCTTGACGTCTAGGCAAGAAATAAAATAAAAAAGAGAAAAAAGAAAAAGGGAACGGAACGAAAAAGCGCGGTGCATCGACAATTCGATACACCTTCAATACACTTTCGAATAAAGGCCAATACGCGGACGTATTGTTCTCGGAAAAGCCGTAGTTCGACTGCCGCGGACAACAATGAGCCGCGACGTTTTTTCTCGGCGACGAGCATTTTTTCACGCTCCAGCACTTTCGCGCTTACTTTTCGCTAGGAAAAAATTGGGCGAAACGAAAAATTCTCGCGTGCATTATTTAAGCGTTGGCTGCGAAAGCGGCTTGGAAAAAACCGAACGCGTTTATTCGTTCCATCACCGTCGTTTCCAGTTCTCTGCGTTTCCGACGCAATGTCCGGACACATTGAAAAAAATCGCACGCCCCACGGCACTTTGTTAACGATATCGAGCTCGCTATTATTGAACCTATCCCTGCCCTTCGGTTTCAAGCGTCAACGAAAAACGAATAGCCCGACAACTCGCGTTTGCAAACTACCTTTCCATCGGGATTATTAAATTCCTTCCTACATTACTGGCCGAGAAGAAACCTTCGACAGAGGCGAGTATAATCTTGCCGCTAACCTGCACGCCCGCGTTGCTCTTCGATCTTTTTCCCCGAGCTTCTTCTTCCCCAGACAAGAAACGCTAGAGGACGACAGGTAATAAATACTTCCGGACAAATTGCTCCGGCTATTTGACATTTCCTGTCGCTTCGGTGCAACGACCTAATAACAATCAGGTACAGGAATGTGCGGCATGTAGATCCACCGCCTAGCAGCTTGCGACCCGCCCTCCTACGTCCTTTGACCTCCCCTTCGTCGTCGATAAATGAAAACTTGGCTTCGTAATTACATAGCAAATACGTTACGTAAGTGTCAGAACAGGGTGTCTCAGTAATCACGATAGAACTCGGGGCAAGGGGCTGATTTCAGGTGAAAAAATGAATAGGAAACATAGAATACGATTTTTTCGTGGGACCATTCGTTTTCGAGAAACTCCAATTTGCGAGTTTGTTAACACTAGAACTATCACACCAAATTGACTGGTTTTACAATTTTATTTTCAAATTCCTACTTCATGTTCATGATGTAATGACTTTCGCAACGATAACTAAAAGAATAATATAATGAATTTTATTTCGTTTTTTATGCATTCAAACTCAAAATAATTTTGTATCAAAGCTACTTATACCAATACCAGTCAAATTAACTGGTATTACAATTTTATTTTAAAATTCCTACTTCATGTTATATTTTTTCCGCAATGTTGTAACGACCTTCTCAACGATAACCAAAAGAATAATATAATGAATTTTATTTTCTCTTTTATGTATTCAAACTCAAAATAATTTCGTGTTCGAGGCTACTTATACCAATACCAGTTAAAATGACTGGTACTTGTCAAAGTGTAAAAGGGTCCTGCAATCTGTTTATCGAACCCCAATTAACCAGTTTCCTCGTTTTGTACAACTTCCCACACGTTTTTTAAATTTTTGATATCAGTTATCAGGAAAATTTCGGATCGATCGCTAGATCGCTAGATACTAACACTAGAAATGCCACACCAATCAAAATGACTGGTTCTACAATTTTATAAATGTATCAACCCTCTTTTAGGGATTATGGTCCCAGATGGATTAATAATACCAAAAATATACTACATAACATGAAATTCTTTCTGTAAGAAGAAAAATCAATACATATAAAAATATTCTACTATTACGTATTTTTTAAAGATCAGTTATTTTGACTGGTTTTAGTAGAAATAGCTTCTTGTTAACTATCGGTAGTTCCAGTGTTAAAGATGTCTAAACTTGGCTGATTCGTGATAATAGTACGATTGGGCTACCAGCAGGTGTTATTTTACACGAGGAAATAAATAAGAAATATAAAATGAAACTTTCTTACAGGTATTTCAACTTGGCTAATTCTCGATACGATACAAATGGACAATCGGCAGATATCTAAGGAAATAAATAGAAAATGTGAAATGAAATTTCGCCTAACAGTACTTCGTTTTCAACAAACTAGAGTTTGGACGCGTTCAGTCAAGGATTAACTTGATAGACGCAGTCTCGATGAATTTTTAAATTCGATTTTCTCGGCAACTATGCTTCAAGCGAAATAGTCCCAGTCTACAATTCTTTACTCACTTTCATATGTATTGTAGTTTCTATTCAGCTGAGAATTAACCAAGATTCGCGTATGCTTGTTACCTTTCGCTTATTTCCACATATACAATGAATAGTTCTCCCTACTATCCGTTTCCGTGCAATTGAGAATTAGCAAGTTCGTGTACGAGCAAGCTTGTTAATTTTTACTTCTTCTCGCATATGCGACAGTTTTCTCTCGGACAATCCGCCCCTGTCGTGTCTCAAGCTCGCGTGTGACTCTCAGGTACACAGACAAATGAAACTCGACATTCTAGAAAACAGAACGTCGTAGGCAAAGATCTCGTTCCACATTTTCGACTTATTTTTTCGCCTAGAACCGTCGCTTTGCCACTTGTATTTTTAAATAATAATTAAATGGACCATGCTGTGTAATCACTCGTAACTTCCGCAGACGACGATGAATTCACTATAATGGCTCTGCCGAGCTTAAGAAACGATCGAAGAAAGAGAGGAAGGGAAGGAAGTCCAAGCGGAAAGGAATGAAATTTTCCACACGACAATTCCGCAATTCCTGGGATCAGGTTTGGTCGGACGATGATGGCAAGCGGGCGGACGGTCTTCCGAGGCGCCATCGATCCCTCGATCGATAGAGACGGCCATTGGCTTCCGACGTAAATTCCAGACAGACAAACCCCATTGGATTCGGTACATAGCCGCGTATCTACGTACATGCAAGCTCTAGGAGCTTCGATAGCCGCTACTTCGACACACAGTGGCCGTGTGCGTTCGAAGATATCTATGACCGCGCACCAAGCCTCCCTCATCCACAGAACGCCCTTGTCCCTTGCTAGAACCTACTGGCCGTACACGGTATGTAAACAATTAATCCACGCGATTTTGAGGGTCGAGATTGCCGCTCAGCTTTCGGGGGAATCGCTACTTTCTGGGTGCACACCGATAGCCTCGAGTATGATAGGTGTACGCGATAGTTTGCGGAGGGTAATGGCGGAGAACAATTGGATTTATGGCTCGGAAAGGTAAAATTGCCCCAGATATGTACGTATACATTTATATAAATTGCTGGCATTTTTCCCAATATAGCGATATTGCAGATATTGAAATGAAATTCGAATTTAGGCGTAGTCGAGTTTGTGTTGATTATTGTGTGTTGGATTATGTCAATTTAAATTTCCGTTCTTGTTTCATTCTATAATCAATCGATCGTTGTGCGATAAATATTGTAACCGAATGTAAACTTGTTTTATGAACGAAAATTTTTGATTGAAGAAATTAACTGTAACATTTGGAAATCTTTTCGCAACTGCATATGTTTGTTGATCGTAGTTGTGTAAAAGCTCAGTGTTCTTGCGACGTTAGGACAGTCTGTTTGTTAAAAGTGGCCTAGAAGCAGAAGTTTTGTACGTTGTATATTTAAAAAAACTTGAATGTACAATAGGATATTGATTGTCTGATGTTTGACAATTTTCTATGGTGTTTGTAAACTTTTTATATTAAGTGTTCACGTACTTTTGTGAAGCAGAGAAAATTGAAAGTCGAAATTAGAAACTTCGTTAAACTACTAACAATTAATCGATGGTTTATATTTTGTAATTATTTTTTATTTATTTATGGCACTTTCTTAATACTGTTAATAAGACAATATTGTCACTTTCAAATATATAGTTTCTCTCAGAAGTGAATTGTCCGCAATTATTTATTTGACATTGAAAAATAAACCTAGCGGTTGATCAGCTATCTTTTATTGATTGAACGTGCAACTACCGGTGCATACTAAATTCTATCTGTAACTTCATTCTATTCTAATTTTCGCAATTACTTTATTCTATTCTGAATTTAAAAATGTACAAATTTCAGTCATTTAATTCTACCACAGCAGTCACATTACTACAAGAACACATCACAAAAATAGAAAAGTGGCTGCAAGTTAAACAAATTAAAGCAAACCCCAATAAATGCAACCATATTACATTCACACTGCGAAAACAGATACCACCAAACATCCTATTGAACGGCACGCACATAATACAAACAAGGCAAGTCAAATACCTAGGACTTCACATAGATACACAACTTACATGGAAACAGCATATTAAATCAATAATAGACAAAATACAGATAACAAGGAGACAAATGCATTGGCTAACAAGTCGANAAATCCAAATTAAGCATAGAAAATAAATTAATAATATACAAAACGATCATAAAACCAATCTGGACGTACGGAATACCACTATGGGGGACAGCAGCAATGAGCCATATAAGCAAAATAGAGACAATGCAAGCTAAAATTCTTAGAACAATAGTAAACGCCCCATGGTACGTTAGAAACGAGGACATTCGGAAAGACCTGGCAATACCAACGGTCAAGGAGGAGATTAGCAGATGCGCGGGAAGGTACAGAGAAAGAATAGCAACACACCTGAACCGACTGGCTGCGGGAACGATCAACACATCAAGCATAGAAAGAAGACTGAAAAGGAAACACCCAGCAGATCTCACAAAGGATATAATCTAACAAACACGAAGATGGTACCCCGCTGGGGGCAGCCACCCACATGATAATCTAACAGCTAAAAAATTCTACCTAATGTCCAAATTGGACAAATTGTGAATTTGAAATATTAAATAAAAAAAAAAAAAATTTAATTCTACCAGTTTTTAAATATACTTTGTGTTGAAGTAATTATTTCAAGAAAAATTCTACATCTTTTCTTTTGTATATCTGTGACCTGGAGACCGCTGTTACGAAGAGAATAGAATTTAGTGAAACAAAAAGTTGGAAATAAGGAGAGGTCCATATTACTGTGCCCTTGAATATAAATTTTGTTTTGGGTTACAAGGTCTACAAACAAAAGCGCTATAAGTAGCTTTCTATTGCTGTTTCTTGTAGCTTTTAGCTATAGCTACACACCAAGGTTAAATTTTCATTCTTCTTCCTATTGTATTGTAACACAGTAAGAGTGAGGATCTGGATCAGCATACACTATACTTATACTTATACCTATACTTATCTCAATATATTTTTCTATACAAATTCATCCGCTCGTTCTTCTATCAGTCTACCTCAACTGCTATCAGTTAAAAAAGATGCAGAAATTTTTAGATTCGATTAGAAACTTCTAAATACTATAAATTTTTTTTATTATTTAATTTGTACTTTACAATTTGTCCATCTGGATATTTGATAAATTTGTCTAACTTAATTGCTAAATAACATGTGGATAGCTACTTCCAGCGGGATACCATCTTCCAGTTATGTGTATATCCGTGACCTGGAGACCGTTGTTACGAAAAGAATAAAATTTAATGAAAAAAATTCAAAATAAGGAGGGGTCCATATTATTGTGGCCTTGAATATAAATTTTGTTTTGGATTACAAGGTCTAGAAACAAAGGAGCTATAAGTAGCTTTCTATTGCTGTTTCTTGTAGCTTTTAGCTTGAGCTACATACCAAGGTTAAATTTTTGGTAATGTCCTTTACTATAAAAATTTTTTTTTTTTTTTTTTTTTTTATTTATTAGAATTTACAATCAATTCTCGCATTGAGAATTTTTTTTTACTATAAAAATGAACGAGCTCCTTATCATAGCTTCTTCTATTGTATTGTAACACTGTAGAAGTGAGGATCTGGATCAGCATACACTATACTTATACTTATACCTATACTTATTTCAATATATTTTCATATTACAAATTCATCCACTCGTTCCTCTATCAGTCAATCTCAACACTTTGGATAAATTTCATTTAAAATAGAAAATAGATATTACGCAATATAAAAGAGTCGAATACTTAGAAGCAGAGCAAGTTAGAAATGAAGAGCGCGCTAAAATTGAGAAAACGAATGAGGTTTTTGTTTGCATGCAAACAAATGGAAATAAATATAGCGATACTGAATTTATTAGACTTACTATAGGTACAGGATGAATTTTAAAAGTAAATAAATTACGCTTTTAATTAAAAATACCACGAATGACAATCGTTATAAAAGGAAAGCAAATTAACTTCTGTATAATAAATTTACTTATCTGTATCATCGATATCAAAATAAATTTCTCTAAGTATAATTTTGTCTACCAAAAGCTTGGAAATTTTCAAATTACAATTTTGAATGGATGCTTAATCTCTTTCACGTATGTGGACATATGAGATGTTATTAACACACACGTACCACATTTTAATGTTTAATATCGTACTTCAAACAAAACAAGAACGATTTTAAGATAATATTTCCAGTTAAAAATACACGACGGAGCTGTTCAGAGTGTAAACGTTGAAATAATGAAAACGTACTAACAATAAGCCCACTTAATGCAAGTCTTCCATCTCTCACGAGAATGTACGATTTATTTTTCTACAGATTTGCATGTAATGAGTTAACCGCTTCAGTTATCTCGTATTTCATTTAATAAATCTGCGAGGTATAAAAACGAGCAGCGCTGGATGACGGTAAATTTGAAAAAATCATCGCTTCCACTTGCAGTTTTAATAATCTTGTTGGACACAATTGTTTTATTCGCACAGTCAGTCACAAAAATCTGTCGACCAAAAACTTCACCGAATTGTATATAATATACGACACACATGCACATCTATCCGTTGAAACTAAAAGCGAACTTTGTTACAGAATTACGTACTTATAAATAAGCGTTAAATGACTGAATTTCCTCGGTCTATTAGCGGATTTCCAGGAAAAATTGCAAAAATGTAAAGCATGCGTGTACGTAGGTTGACAAAATGTGGAAGGAGAAAGAAAACCATCAACTACGAAATACTTTATCAACGCTAAGAAATTATGTATATTACAGGTTTCCACTACGAGATATTAATATAACGTTAAATCTACCTCATTTTCATCGTACTTTACTTCATAATTTTTACGTCTTGTTTGTACGACGTCTGTCTTTGTTATAATGTGTCACATCGAAGGGATACAGGACAAGGTGTTCAAATTTCGTCCCACCAAAACGTTTCTACCATTTATCCAAAACTAAATCGATTTTTTAATCTGACAAATTTGTATGATCACCTTGAAAGCTTAGTAACGAAGATCTGTAACCGTCTGTTTTATAAAAGTTCCTGCAGACTAAAAAATATATATGTCGAGTTGGCGTTAGACTTAGGGGCGTGTAACGGATCTTCATTAGGACAAGTCATCGTTGTCGTTCAATGGTGATTATATTTACAATTATATGTACAAATGTTGATTTAACAGAGTTTGACAATTATACGTGGTGATTAGACACTCTAGATGTTAAAGACCATGTTCTTAGGTTCAATAACGAAACCACGGTCAACGGGGAAAACTCTTTGTTCAATAGAATATATTTTGAAACACAAAGTGACGTTAGCTGTGTCGCTCAGTTTCTTTCTGACTGACAAGACGATGTCAGTAAACTCTCCAAGGTGATCACAAGAATAAAAGACTGATACGATCACATTTGTCAATTGCATATTGACCGGGGATATCAACAAAATTCCAGGCGCCGTTACTAGGCAGACCCGCGTAGAGCCGACATTGCTCCTGTCCGAGGCTTGTTTGTTAATACAGCCTGTGTTCCTCAATATCGGTACTTCTTCTGTTAGGTAAAAACGTTCATCCCGTGACCGTGGCTACGTTCGGCGACCAGTCGTGTCACTTCGAGCCCAAGCCCACTGTCACAAATCTCGGGCAAACATAACCAGATCGTATCACAACAACTACTTCTAAGTTCTATTATTTAAGTACAGCTATAATAAATAGTTTAAACCAAAGTATTGGGGATTTTCCCAAAATTCCAAAAGAAAGGCCCGATGTCCCTACATCCCCATCATATACATAACAGCATGCGTTCATCAGTTGGTGAAAAAAGTGTATCTAATTTCCTTAAGCCTTAGTTTAGTGAGGAAATGTCTATATTGTTAGCCTTTTATGCGCATGAAATCTCACGATCTATACAAAAATCACATACAAATTTTTTCTCTATTCGTCTATTTTCGAAAAACTAAAAACTTGTTGCTAATTTCGTCCTCGGGAACCTACGTCGAGAAACGAAATTGGGCGCAAAGGCATTTTTTAATATAATTGCCATTTCTAATGGAAAACAGAACGAGATGGCCACTTTGGAATACGAAAATAAAATCAATATACTACGCGTCATCAAAAATAAACGAATCACGTACTTCAGATCTCGAAATACGATTTCGAATATTAAGAAATAACGTAGTGTCCTAGTCGCGAAACAACAGAGCGTTACAGAAGACTCCGGAAACGACAAATACTTTTCTTTATGCTGTCGCTCAACTAGCGACATTTCTATTTGAATTTCCAACTGCGGGGCATACAGACTGGTGCACTTAACGACAAAGATTGGCCAGGAAACGAAATTTGGCCCGCTTATCCCGTGTAGACTTGTATGACCAATTGTATGCCGGTAAGAGTTTAATGGATGGAAATTTGATCACAACGATATTCATGGAATAATGCAGAATTTTCCATTTATTAACAAATTTCTGCATGATACGCGTAACAAGTAGATCTTGAATTTAATAAATCGTTAAAAACACAACGGAACTACTGTCGTTTTTATCGAAACACGTATCGTATTTCTCTTCCACGAGTAATCAAAGTTTTGTTCGACAAAACAAAAAAGAAGAAAAAAGAAAAAAAAACAGGGAGAAAGAAATACAATTATTTTGTAGTGCTCGAGCGAACACGTCGAGTTTCCGTTGAAAGTGCTCTTTCGAATTCGTTAGTCGAAGAAGTTATTCACGCTCAAACGAATCACGCGAGTACACGTATCGGTCTCAAACGCTTGACGCCGCTCTATTTTACATGGCGCTTCGATAGAGCGAATTATTTTCACGCAAGAAGAAACACAATTTCGCTTTTACGCTATTTTCTTTGAACTTAAACTCTGAACACCGTTTTAAGCGAACGTTGCAAGTTTCAAACGGGGCAACGAAGGCATTTCAACCAACGGAATAACTCGCACGAGCAACGCAAAGTAAAAGTCGCGGCGGCGAGAAAAACGATATGGCGACTTAGAAAAATTGCTTTCAACCGTCAGAAATCCTTTCCTCTATCTCTCTGATTTACTGACACCGTTCACCCGGGATAACGTTCTACGTGTTTCTTAAACTAGCCGTTTAAACTTTTCATTACTTACGAAGTGAAAGATTACTTTTTCGCTTTGATGACATCTTAATTGCTTGTATGTATTGTACATTATCAACCATAGGTATTTGGACACCGACAAACTATTACAAGTACAATAAAATGTATCAAAGTGAAATTCCTTAATCTAACTTTATCCTTTGTAGTCAACAATTTCTGTAGCGTTCTTACCTAATTTACAAAGAAATGAACAATCCCCCCGCAGGGATGATAGATAAACAGATTGTTGCGAATTCTCGACTAAAGGACAACCGATCAGGTCAAACCGATCGGTCGATATCGCGTACCTCGAATGAATTAACGCTCAAAGTTTTTTTTTTTTTTTTTATTTAATATTTCAAATTCACAATTTGTCCAATTTGGACATTAGGTAGAATTTTTTAGCTGTTAGATTATCATGTGGGTAGCTACCCCCAGCGGGGTACCATCTTCGTGTTTGTTAGGTTATATCCTTTGTGATAACGCTCAAAGTGGAGAAGGTTTAATAGATCGAGTGTTAGAGTAACCTAGCACTGTATTTGCACTTGTACATATTGAGATATGTATAATTTTATGTGCTAGACTAGATTAGCTGCGTAGTAGTGATACATGTATGTGAATATCAGTGTGTGGAAGTATGCGTGTGCGTCTCGAAAACAAAGAAATGTGAACCGTTCAGTCGGTTAACAGTCTGGTATGGAAGAAAGTGCTGAGACGCGTGCAGGTGTGTATCGATGAATATCTTTGAAATCGTTTATCAAATACATATATAACTATTCTAATATAAATTCTAAGTGTAAATTTAGTGTTCCTATACCATTATTTCGGCTATTAAGATCCAAAATTCTCGACAGTATAAAAGTAAAGTGTGATGTTATGAACACGGCGGTGGTAAGATCTTGTTGCACGGTACGATGTCTGACGATGAACAGGATTTTTACTTGACCTCGGAGTCATTAGGTTTACAGCTCGGGGAGGACATGTAATTCGGAATTTCCTAAAGAAGGGAATCAGCCTGTCCGTGCCATAAACGGACGGCGACTCGAAATTCCGAACACAGATGTACTTTTAGAAATCATCGAATAAAATTACTTTACAATTATTCTTTCTCGGAGGAAGATTTTCTAAGCGCAAGTTCGTTCACATAGTACTATGCATAAATATTTGGAAAATCAAATATTCCGAATATTAGAAATATATAAAATAAATCTTGAAACGAAACTTTGTAATCTATCTTCTGTCTCTCGGGCGATCTCAAGTTCCGATACCGATAGACAGAAAGGTGGACGTGAATCGGTGCAAGTAAAAAGGCGACAGTGGCAAACAGAACGAATGATTTAGCGAAACGTGGAGAAAAAAGCGGCAAAAGAAAGCAGCACGCCGCCACCCGACAAAACAAACATTGCAGGAAATCGCGACCGATTTGAATTTCAAACGTGACGCTAAATATATTAAATTATTATTCCGGTTTGCGTGGCGTTCGTCGTCGTAACGCTTGGGATCTACATTTTAAAACGGCGGCTCTCCGTTCCTCGATTGTCTAGAAAATCCTAAGGGTATCACCCTTATCACAGCTACATACACAATCGCTGTCACTCTTCGAACGAGAACGCGCGCAAGGATCCGGACAGAAATGGAATATCAGGCTGACGAGACGGGCGGATATTCAGAGGCAAGCCAGCGCCGAGCAGGAGGATCGCAGAAGGATCAAACACGGACGGATACAAACGGGGCTGCGACCGGCTGGGAAACTCGCAACGAACGTGGAATCGTAACAAAGAGGGAGTAACTCGGCTAGAGCTGACGCAAATCGGTGCGAGAGGGAACGCGGATAGAGAAGAGCCAGGCAGAGAAGGAGAGAGAGAGAGAGAACGGTAGGGAGGAGGCTAGGCGCAAATTACTTGAGGTTTCCGGCAACTGGCGCTAATTGAATTCCCCGATGAATCGAACTCTGCATAGTGCAGCCGAGCGGAATATTGGCTCTTTTCAACGGCGCTTCAAATGGACGGTCGCCGACGCGGCCATCGGATCTCGCTTTACTCGACCAACCCTTCTGTGTTTCAGCCTTTCGGAGACCAGCAGACAGTCCAACGGTCGGATACGTTAACCGTTGCCGATCACCCTGATGCGTTCGATTCACGATTCTTTATTTCCTGCCTGTTTCTGCGCCTGCATTTGCCTTCAGAGTACCCGCGTATGATTGAAATCGGCGGATTCGGAGGAAAGTAATTCTACGTTATCGCTATCGCGCGCTAGGCAACGATTGCTTTGACCAACGCCTGGTATTGGAACGAATAATTGGACCATACGGTTAATACGCTTGAATTAAATTAATTAGAGATAATTTGTCTGTTTCGGAGGTTGTGCATGGGCACGTTATTGGTTACGGTCAATAAGTTAGAGAATGTAATAATTCTGATTGTAATGATTGTTTAATTTTAATTGATTTTTATCTGAGCTGGATACGTCGATATTTCTGATCGAACCCGCAAAGACTGATCGTTACTGCTAAACGAAAGAAAAGAATATCGGCGTCCACTCATACTAAATAAATAATTGCCTTTTCCCATTTATATTACGGTCTATGTATAAAGAAATTCATTTTCGATATGTTGAATAATTTTTATTCTCTCGTACTACACACACACACACGCTCACTTCTCATAATAATTTAACAGGAGTCATATGACAAGAACTTCATGGTCATCGTGTGGTCATCGTAACATCGTGTTTTTTCAATCGAGTGAATTCGGATTATAAGAGTTTACAAGAATTTACAAGAAGAAGAAGAAACAAGGTACGGCATAATTAAAGAAACTCGAAAGTGCTGCAAGTGGAACGGAATTGGTAAAACTACAGACGTTAAAAACCAAAAACACGATATTGAAAATTATCAAAAGCTGATTACCGATATAATGAAACGGCTTCATCGCGACACAGACGACGATAATGACGATTTTATTCGAATAGAAACAGCAAACGAAAATGCTAATGAAGACGTGCCTTGTCATGACGAAGCATTCGTGGTATTTGCAAAAGGGCTTCGATGATTCGAAATACAAAAAGAACGTAACTCTATGCAGTTACTTATGTCGACAAAATTATGTGACTTGGCAGTCAAAAAGATGCGGGATCCATAAATATTTCAAGAATCTGCCAGTTGATCTTAATCTGTGTTTGAAGAAATAAAATTTTATAGCAGAAAAATGATTGTTCTATTACGGGAAAATTCCATTATCCAAACAGGTTTGTCTGTCTATTAGTTCGGATAAGGGAGGCTCTACTGTAGCACATAAACTCTTTGTCCTTTGACAATTTCAGATAAATGGAGTTCTACTATATTTGAAATTTTACAACGCAGAGTTCATATATCGGAAATGTATGAAAATCTTTAATTATTCGTTGCTTATATGGCTATGAACATCACATATTTATTTATCTAAATCCTTGTTCTGTCTAAATATATTTCTGTCCTACAATAGGAAGAAGATGAAACACATAATTCAATTATTATTAAAAGATGTAAGAAAATTGCACAATAATTATTCATAACTTCTGATCGCAATTCTCATCACAATTTCATGTACGAAATCAAACCTTTCAAAGGATAAAAAGATCTTCAAAATAACCACGAACAGCATATAACCGTCTCGTTGACGCATGATCGAAATTCCAAAATTTAATGAAATGTTCAAAACTTGAAACTGCAACTCCACAGAGGCGCACTCGCCTGCGCTACCCTTTTTTGCAACGAGCTGTAGGTAGTTCTCGGTTGAAATTTCTTATCAGAGGACGATGCGTAATTTCAGCAGCTGCATGGATTATGCGGACTCGCGTCGCTCGGACCACGGCGATCACGGAGACAAACAGAGAGAGAGAAGGGCGAATGTCGCAAAAGCGGAGCATAGTCGCGTCTGCGGCATAGCAGATAAAGGGCCGTCGCCGGATAATTACCTCCCCTTTAGTCGGTAGCGAGCGTAATCCTTGCCGGGGTTGGGAACGAACGACCATACCCGCCATGCAGCGTGACGTTCTTCGTTCATTGCCTGGATATTTCGCCTTCGTTTCTCCTTCGTCGTACCATCGGCCATGGCCTCTACTCGTCTCTGTTTCTTCTTGTCGTCGTTGATTCTCGCAGCTCGACGAAATTAAATGAACGTGGGGCCCCAGAAGGATCGCTTTGATGTCGGCCCGCGGACGCAAGTAATTTATTTTCCGCGGATACGGTCGGTGGGAAACGCGGCAACAACCGGTACGGTGGCATGTTCTTTGATTACATGCGTTGGACACGTTAATTTGCGCCGGGGCCAGTTTCGTCCAGCGTCAAACTCAGACCGAGATCCTGTCGCCGGCAGAAAAGCCGGAACCGCGTTTTTTGGACAATTCGTCGCTGGGTGACGCGCGCGTGGCCCACGCTCCACCTGCATCAACCTTTCATCGCTTGAAATTTTTCTCACCGTGACACCTTTTCCGAGAAGAGTGACGGATGTTGCGCGTCGCTTTCGTTGCTATGAGTTGCGATCCGCAACTGTTGCAGATGTAACGAGTACCGGACGAATTAACGCGATGGAATTAGTTTCTGAAATTAATCGGCCAACGAGTTTACATTGGCACACTTTTGTGGCCAGATTTTTTGAAATCAAGAACTTTAGGTGAACTTGTGGAACTGTTCCCTCCTCTCGGATTTCAATGATTTTTGAATATGTTAGAGATCGACGTTTTGAGCAACTTTTTACTATACATATAACCATCGGTCTCTCGTAGTTTCCGAGATATTCACAAAAAATTATCACTATAGTGTATTTCTGACTATAGTTGTGCGTGAAGACATGTCTGTTATAATTTGTAACTCGATTAAAGGACGATTGTTCTATTTCGTAAAATAATATCAATTCTCTCGCTTATTATCTTTATAATTAATTTGTTATTATTTCACGCGAACGTTATTTGCGATTTAAAAACCTAACCTAAATCTAAATCCAATACATCGATGATACTCATTTTTAAGTAAATTATAATAAACATTTTTTGCAGTTTCGCATATGCACGTTGTGCACGAAGCCTTTAAACTCACCGGACTCTCCTTTTTAAACGGAAAATAAGCAGCGATCGATACTAATGCATACGTTGTAACAGACGCACAAATATGAGCAGACATGCACCATAGCGGTACCTGTAGTTTTTCGCATATATCTCGGAAACTAAGCGATACCGACGGTTATATGCATAGGAAAAAGTTGTGCAAAATGTTGATTTCTACAACATATTCAAAAATCATCAAAATCGGAGAAGATGGAACGTTCGTACAAATTTAGCGAATTTTATTTCAAACAGGAACAGATTGTACGTGTTTGTAGATTTATCGAGAATTAAAATAATAAGGAACGATTTATGACGTGAAGTTTTAAGAATTTTTATCTTTAAGCTTCTAAAGATTTTCATTAGAAAATGATATATATTACAGTGACTATTTCATCATTAATTTGTACGATCTGGTTAAATCCAGATGCCGTCACTACAAATCGATTAAAATGTCTGAATACCTTTGAACGATACTGTACACTTATTGCAATGTCATAATTCCAAAGATGCCTATTATATATATGTGTGTCATATTATATTTGCCAATTGTATTTTTACATCGTGACGACTACGCGTCGCGATGATATTTTCAATCCGTTACGCGCCATATTAATGAAACGTAATCAATTTTTATTTGTGGTACGGTTATCGGTGCTAAGGTAACTGTGAGTTTATGGGGTTAACAGTAATCACGAATTATGTAATTCACATGGGAAAGAATTTTAGCGTTGAAAGAACTGGTTTATTGATCATAGTAATACACGTGCATCGATGATAACAATAATTTGCCATTTTGCTAATTTATGGAAATTTTTAGAGCTAAAAGAGATTCAATTGTTTTGTTTAATATTAAAGCAATGTCTTAGGGTGGTAATATTCAGATCAATAGATCAATATTCCTCGGAAGCCATATTGTCGTCCAATATGAAGCATTGGCTCTATGTAGATAATTATAGTCATAGCATAAAATTCAGAATATTTTATCGTTTTAATATACTATCAACATTTATTTGTAATATATTCACTGTAGAAATATTAATCTTCAAAATGATTAATTATTATGGAAATGAAAATTTGATGTGAATGGTTAAAGCGAGTGACTGACAATGAGTTTCGGTGCTAAAAATGCGAGGGACAACCAAATGCTTGAAATTAAAGTAAAGCGAGTGTGCACATCTAGCAAAGGATTATTATAAATAATATTGTGTAATTATAATTTCGTTATTGTATAAAACTGTAAATGTACCTTTCCATCTTTCTTTTCTGAAGATAATTCAATAAAAATCTCAACATTATACATCAAATTTTGCGACAAAAAATACTGCATTGTTTTCAATAAATCAATTTACTCAATTCTAAGGAATAATTAGCTAGAGTTTCGCATGTACATAGAAAGATGCTTTCGTAGAAGATCTGCATTTTTCAAATTGTTACACCACCATAACAAAAAGAGGTAAGGTAGATTTGCTGTAATTGGGGTGCGCGATACCCCATTGTACAGGGAATTAGGGAGAAGGCTTTATAGCTATGTTTTGACGACCACAGAAGGTTTCTTAATTAAGTGGTTACTACCCTTCTTGTCAATAGCTTTTCTTGTCGCTGTATCAAGAGAAATGAAGAGAAGTTTTTAAGACATTTAAGAATATACGGGCTCAGCTGCTTTGGTTAATGTAGCAGATTAATGACGCGGAAATTCAGCAAGATATGTACGTTAATAAATAAATAAATAAATAAATTGTTGACTAATGAAATTGACGAAACGTAAAAAATTATGAAATATAACATTCTTCGTTCAAACTTTCTCGCAATTCGCGATTCACTTCATCTTATGTACGATTTCATTACGAATAAATTAAAAAAATAATCTTTCCATTACTGTACTTCATGATATAAAATCAAATAAAAATTCAAACGACAAATTAAAAACGAAGGAACTGTGTTAATTAGGCACGTGTGCAAATTTGTAGCTTTACCGATCAAAGGAAAATGTATAGCATTAATTAAAGCGAAACATCTCTGTAAATAACGTTGGTAAAATCAAAGGAAATTGAGGAATGTTCCATATAAATATTTTAATCGAGTAAAAAAGCGAGAAACGTTGGAAAAATTGAACGACTTTCTCCTCAAAGTCGAATAACATGCTTCGAGTCAAACTTGGAAATGAGTTTCTGTGAAAGTTAACAATATATTGAGAAGTTCTTTAATGTTGGCAAAGGAAATATGTTTTACAGCTCTTTCTCGGCTGTCTGTGCAAGCTTTTCTGATTTTCATGATCAGAATTTTATTGCAAAATGCGCTATAAGATATATACATAGATATATGTAATTCTCAATTCATCAATGTACATATTGATCCATTTTAATTGCGTTATAAATAATTGCAATGTAAGAACTGTGTACATAGAACGAGTAAAACTAATTATCGTAATAAGTATCATAGTAAATTATAGTAATCAGGTAGGTTTATTTTGATATCTTTTGATACCCATCCAAAACTTCTTCTAACAATAAGAGAAATAAATTCTTTAACTTTATCGAATAGGAAATATAATATTTTATGTATATATCCTACAGTTACTTACGGTGCAATGATATCAACTGAGAACTGAATTGTAGCATACCGCAGGCGTCTGACTATACACAAACCTAAACTACTGACAGTCACATTCACAGCTAAAACAAACAGCTTTCAGTCCAATAAAGTAATTTAAAAATTTCCATTTTGAAGAGAACTTGACCTCCAATTTTATGTGTATTATTGATAATTAATAACAGAGAAACTATTTCTTTCACTTTTTTCTAAAACGTTCTAAAACGTAAAATTTAAATAGGCTGCAAATTTTAATATGATCTAAAACTTTAATACTATCTGTATAAAATTTTTTCATAAATTTCGAAGTGAAACTGTCCCAGGAATGAGGATACAACACGATTTATTTGATGTTTTCACAAAAAAAAAAAAACAAAAAGAAAAGAAAATAGAAGATTTCGAAAGGAACATAAAAATGGATATTCGTTGCCCACAATAGAGTTGAGCACACATGAGCAAACGCAATCTTCGCGTTCCTCAATTATGATAACATATTTATTTACTTATATATATATATTTCCATAAGTTCAATCCATTATAAAGCAAAAACAATGGCTTATTAATGAAATTCCTCACCACGAGCCAGATATTGTTACGAAGCAGGTATTGAATTATCAGTGACTCGCGCAACGAACAACGAAGCAAAAACGAACCGGGTAAAAGCCGAGTCCAAAGCGCGTTCTCCTTCAGAACCTGGAGTCGGATAACGATACGAACGCTCGGGCCACATGCAAAAACACGACGAGAAAGATCACGACGACAAATGATTCGATAACGGCATCGTATCCGGCAAAGCTAGCGATTATTAACGGATCGAAGCGGAACATAGGAGAAATAATAACCGGCGGAGAGAACGAGAGGAAGCGACTGGTAAGAGGAAGCGCTAACGGTGGACGACTGCGACAACGCACGGAGGCGCAGTATGACGAGGCATCGGTGGTGAAAAAGCATAGGAGAAAAGAAGGGTTACGGATGAATGGGAAGGCCGGGACTTTTCAAGCGATCAAATGTGATTGAACAGACACGGATGCCGCGTATTATTGAGCGAGCGACGCATTATCCAGTAATACGGCCGACTGCATCCGGCATTATCGGAAACTCGTTGCTCTGCCTCGACGAAGCCGTATTTAACGGGATCCTGAATGAATCTCCCGGCCAGAAGCCACATTCACCGACGAAATGACAGTGCGCAAACCGGGTGACCGATGGATATTCGAACACCCGTGCACGTCGTATCACGTAGACGGGTACACGTCCGAAGACACGAACGATATCGATTCCTCAGGAAGCGTATGTAAACTGAATCGATATACGTCCTTGTTCGATTAACAGACTCGCTGGTAGGTAGTAAAATACGAGCTAATTAAATGGAAAATGGCACGCCTCGTGGACATCGATGTATATTGTCAAGGTCAGCGTTCTCAGTAATTTAGCTTGTACATACGTACTTATACAATCGCAGCTTGGGTCGAGATTTTGAGATACGGAATTTAGTAGAAATAGATTTTGTTAGAATACTACTTTGTTAGAAACAGATACGGAATAAAATTCGTTCGTGCTCGGTTTTCGGGAGAATTGAATTTCAGAATTTATCGAGTTGAACAGGACTAATTCTGCACTGAATAGGATTAAATAATTGGTAGCAGGTCGTTCTACGTGTAAAAATAAATCGAAAGTGTAGAATAGAATTTGCTCGCAAGACGTTTTGTTTCCGAGAAAACTAAATTTGTAAAAACCGTATATTAGGTCGTTCGAAAAGTTTCTTTCATTTAATAAGGAAATAATGGATGCACCACATTTTCCATTTTATATTATTCTATCGAATTACGTATGATCCATTTTGTTCTATCAAAATAAAGATCACAACGTTCGACAAATTAAAACGTAAATGACGTATCTGTAAAAGAAAGAGACTTTTCGGACAACCTAATACTACGTTGTTGGTAATTGTTGGTAATTTGTCAATTAAACTATCGTGTACGAAAGTTTCATAGTTTCGAGGCAGAACATTCTTATTATATCGTATCACGCTTGATAGAAATGTTAATTTTGTCTCTTTAAATGGAATATATTTTTTATACATTCGATTCGATAGTTACATATTTTTAGCAATATATTTCAGTAATTATATTCTTCAGTAATTATATTCAGTATAATATTCTTCTAATGATAATTAAGTTACTATGTTTAAACGTTCTAAAATTAAACATTTCTTTCTGTTACGATCGTAGTATTAGGTCGTCCGAAAAGTTTCTTTCGTTTTATAAGGAAATAATGGATGCACAACATTTTTCGTTTTATACTATTTTATCGAATTACGTGTGATCCATTTTGTTCTATCAAAATGAAGATCACAACGTTCGACAGATTAGGTTTCATGTTTGTATAAAGATGCATCGTTGTAAAAGACGTGTCTGTAAAAGAAAGACACTTTCCAGAGAACCTAATACTAGGTCGATTCGTAACTAAATATGTTCAAACTCTATTTTCTGGATCCTTAGACGGACAAATTTTATCCCACATTTTCGACTTATTTTCACACGTACAATGACCTTCTGTCCATTATCTAGTCCTGCCTAGTCCGCAATTAGCTACGTTCAAGAATACTTGATAAATTTTCAAACTCGATTTTCTCGAAAACTAAGCTGAGAATAATAAATTTTATTCTATAATCTTCCTTTAGTTTTCCACAAGGAATCACGTGGTTCCAGCTTTTACGTGTTATTCTGTATGTATGTAAAAGTATTTTTGATATTACAGTAGAACTCCATTTATCTGAAGCTGTAGAACAGACAGTCAGTTTATACTTTTTTATATACATATATTTACATATGTTACATACATATATATATTTTATATATGTAAATTCTATAGAATTCAAATTACCCGCCAACCGAAATTTTTACTTTTGCTTTGTTTTACCGCCAGTCATTTCGCCGAATAGATTAGATCACGAGAGAAGAACGGTAATTTAGGACTTAAAAAATCGATTCTCAATTTTCCAGGTAAAATTTGTAGTAGATTTGTTATTAACTGTTATTATATTTATTTTAATTATTCTCAAAATAAACTCGCTTTTTCCTGAATCGATCGTCTGATTTACTCTAAGAATTTACGTTATTATATATATAATTAGAGTTCATTGATTTTCCTCGCTACTTATTACTTTTCGTTCATATAATACCACGTAGTTATCGCTCAGACAGATCAATTCACTGTTGTCGACGACGGATATTCAATTAAACAGAGATTAACTAAAATTTCGTTCCAATAAATGGAGTTCTACCGTGCAGTAGCTTTTAGCACTAGATTTAGGTTTGGTTTGGGTTTGGTAATGAAGAAAGAAATTACAAAGGCAATTACAATTTACATGGAATTCTATGGTAATTATACACAACAGACGCCTATTTTTGATGTCGAATTTTCTTTTCATCAGAAATATTTTCACTTCAAACACAGTATTCATAATCTGCATTTCCTTTGTATGAACAAGCGAGTGGTCAGCTTTAGAAATACGACATGAACTACGCTCCATTAGGCAATGATTTATATTACAGTGAATGCGTGTTCTGACGAACTACTCTTTTTGAAGAATGAAATACCTGAAGATCGAATTCCATACATTCATAAGAATTTATGTATACTATCTTCCACGTAACTGATAGGAAATCAGAACTCCTCGGCAATGAGTTATCACGTACAATGTATGGAACTCGATTGTATGTAATAGAAACGACTCAGCATTTTGCCGACCTTAACGCGTTGACTGCCAGACGAATTTTCCATGGTTTGCCCAAGGCGCCGACGTGAACTTTTCATTATGCGATGCATATTACGTTGAAATATTATTTGCAGCAAATAAAATGAGTTATAAAATCATGCTTGAAGCATTTTTCCTGGCGTGGGCCACCGGTGACCCACGGCGTTGTAGACAATTATTACGATTGTCCTTTTTTTTTTATAATTATGTACTTTTAATATTTGCTGCGTCGCCGGTTACCGGTGGCCCCCACAGCGCCATAGCCAAATCGAGTGCCGGTCACCGGTGACCCCCATGGTAGTCAACGTATTAAAAAAAGACAACGCAAGTGAACAAGAAGGAGGTGAGAGAATCGGCTCAGTGAAAGGAAATATATCGGTCAGACAATGTTAATGCTACAATGGAACTTTTTTGTTTGCAATTTTTATCGAATAAAACTTTTATCAATGTAATAACCAGGTTTGTCTGAGTAAAACAAGACCAAACACGATATAATTTGAAGCACATTTACTTATCTACTGACATTAACTTATTCTCTTTCGTCTATTAAATATACATGTAAATGTGATTTAAAACTATATTGGACTCATTTTAATCAGAAAAATCTCACAAATACGTTAGAACAAGTTTAATTAAAAAAAAAATAAAGAAGTTTCTTCATTGTCTCATGGATGATTAGTAGTTTGTCACGGGCGTAAATTAAAGTAAAACAAGCGTGAATATCTAGCAAAGGATTATTATAAATAATATTGTGTAATTATAATTTCATTATTGTATAAAACTGTAAATGTACCTTTCCATCTTTCCTTTCTGAAGATAGTTCAATAAAAATCTCAACATTATACATCAAATTTTGCGACAAAAAATACTGCATTGTTTTTAGTAAATCAATTTACTCAATTCTAAGGAATAATTAGCTAGAGTTTCGCATGTACATAGAAAGATGCTTTCGTAGAAGATCTGCATTTTTCAAATTGTTACACTACCATAACAAAAAGAGGTAAGGTAGATTTACTGTAACTGGGGTACACGATACCCCATTGTACAGGAAATTAGGAAGAAGGCTTTATAGCTATGTGACGATGATTAGTAGTTTGTCACGGACGATTGAATTTGCATCAGGCTACTCTACTCAACCATCGTACTTTGCGATGTATCAAAGGAACGACCGATCAAGTGTGAGGAACATAGTGACGAACAATTTGCAGGGAAAATGCCGTATGCGTTTGATTTAATTTGTCAGAATACGCATCTGCTATATCCATAGCCTTATCCGAACCATAGTTTGCAAGCGTAATTTCAGTTATATGATCACGCGTTGAATGCGCTACAGAAACAACTGCTCAACTTCAGTTTTCCGAACATCAGCTCCTACTTATTCGAACTAATAATAAGAGCTGCATGTTATAACTAATAAACCGTTACCATAGGAACTATTCCATCAGTTGAACAGTTCTGCCTGCCAATTAATCCAGGTAAAGCACGTTCTATCGTAATGATATTTCTCCCAATATTCTATCCACTATCCTATTCATTTTTTTTGAACAATTTTAAAGTGTAACAATTGTACAAGATGCAAAATTGACTAAGAAATTCAATCGACACACCACATGCGTCAATAACAGCGAATGTATTAGAAAAGCTCGTTGAATTCGTTTATTAAAGAAAATTCTGTCTTTCGTAAAATTTCAAGAAGTTTTACTTACGTTGTACGATCATATTTTTTGAAATCGTAGAAATCTGAGCTCTTAAACCCGGCCAATTTCGTATGATAATTTACGCAAATATTTATGTCAAACACTTTTACTGGTCACTAACAAAAGTTAATTACAATCGCTTACGCAGAAGGTAAGTATCACATGTAAAATTCAAATTAAATACAGGAGCAGGTCGTAAATTCGATTCAAAGTTTATACGAAAAGTTGTTTGCCAATGCTGTAAAAATTTCTACGGTAAATTCTAGTTTTCGAAATGGAAGCTAATATGTTTTATGATCTTAATCCACTTTTCTTCAATGGAAAGTATGACTTTTCCATCGCGAAAGAATCATGTTATAAATGAAGCAATTAGTTCACAAGATAAAAAATGTCAATTTTATTACGTTTCAAACACTGATATGTTCTTTATTATAACAATAATATTTATACTTTAAATGCAAGTTACATTTTACAACTTGTGGTCAATGTGGATTGCACTTGAAACTGTGATCTATACCGCGAACGTTATAAATTGTAAGAAAAAGAATGAGATTACTAAACTAAGATTCGCTCCTGGATTTTCTCTTTGCCGGAAGATTAATGTATCAATTGAGTTGTTCAGACTATCGAGTGTTCCGGGTTTCCGATTTTATTTTATTTTTCTAAGTTATATTGCTTTCCTTCGAGTTTCTCTATCTGAGCTTTTATTTCTTTAGAAAATAAGAATTTACAGTTACTCTTCGTTAGATTCGACATTATTTCACGGTATTAATAATTTTTAAATGTCGGACTCACTTTATCACTTAAATTTTAAATGGTATTTGACAGAATTTGTTAACAAGAAACGTTTTTATATTTAAATATTTTATGTATTTCGGATTAAAAGAATGACATATATACTTTTGTTATTATTCATTTATATTTGCTCTTATATCATACTATACGTACTAGTGCAATATTTAAACAATATTTCATTTCAAAACCGTTTATGGTGTCAATATAGAGAGCAATATTTCAAACGTTAAAATATTAAACGAATATAGAATATTAATATTAATATAGAATATTAAACGAATGGAAAGTTATTTCTTAAACTAAATTTCAGTCGATCAAATAAACGATATGCATACGTAATTACTTAAAACCACACGATTTTAATGAAATTTTTTTAATAAATAGGATACTCTTGAAACTTTAAACAAAATCTTCTCAACCGTTTCCATGTTTGCAAAATGTTCGACACAGTTTCGTATTTCTGAATATTTAAAAAGCCAAATTTAATAAAAAAAAAAAAAGGAAACTTTATAATGTAAAAATAATGAAATGGTTTTATATTATATTTTTTATATCTTAAAATCTTTGTTTCTAAATTTGTATTACATAGATCGTTAAAACATAATATGTTTAATTTTAATGTTTAATGATAATTTATGATTTTCTTACAAAATCCTTTCAGAATTCAAATTAATCGATTGCATTTTCTGTTTCCTCGAAAATCAAACTTTTATGAATTTATTTATCGCAAGCAAATTATACAAAATAAAATTTTTGAATAAATTAAACAGAATAATGTTTGTGCCATCATGACTTTCTGTACTTTCCAGTTTGCAAAATTTATTAGCATCGTAAGTGTACCTAATATCGCTTACCAAATTTGAAATCGTTCTCGAGCAAAGGGTAAGACACAATTTTATATGAAATTAGTCTCAAACGAAAGAAACATCATTTGTCTTTCATGTACATAAAATATGCTTCTTTATACATGTTCGATTACAACTTTAATCCCTTGTTGATTTCTGGTGATGCTTTTTTTCAAAATGCTTGTTATGGGCGATATTAGAAGCATTGTCTCATATGCGTGTTACTACATATGGTTGATACTACGTGAAAAAATACGGAAAAAGTTTAGTATAGCATTTTTTAATCTGAGATTTCGTCTTCGAGAAAATCGACTTTGAAGATTTGACAAAATTTACTGAAATGTTTTACATTTGGTTAATTTCGGACTAAACAAGAGTAAATAGTCGACAGGGATTTAAAATGCATTTGAAAATAAATAAGATGCTTCATTGCGAAAAAGGTCGAAAGTTCGAAAATGTATCATGCGCGTGTACGAGACCAGTTCGTAATTAAACATATTTGAATTTGATTTCCTCGAATATGATGCCTCAAACGGGAAAGTTTTATTTCACATTCTGTACTTATTTTCACGTGTACAGTAACCTCCAGTGGCTTGTTCGCCTAGTCGCCATTTAGCCAAGTTTAAAGCATATCCGACGAATTTTCAAACTCGATTTCCTCAAAAACGAAGCGTCATACGAAAAAATTGTATTCTACATTTTCGACTTATTTTTTCACGCAGAATCAATCTCTGACCGATTGTATTACGATTACCATTCTACTCTGTATATGCAACTCGGTCAATCTCTTACTTCTCTATCTAATATATCTGCAAACTGCCACTGCTGCTTCCTATACATAAGAATATTTACAAATTTGGGAAAATAACACCACACAAATATATCATAATTCGGCAAACAAGAAATAAATCAATAGACCTTTGAAAATCATTCAGCCGGCAGACGTTTCCAGTCCAATTACACGCGTACGTGCGGCGTCGTATTTGAATACATCGTTAGAACGTGATTGACGCGTATTCGTGAGCGGGCAAACGTTGCCCTTTGAGTGATCAATCGTACATAGAGGTGGTTGCAAACAAGTCTGCTTTCAAAAACCGTACGTACGCCTGTACCGGTACGTTTTATTAGCTTTTTTACGCGTTCGACGCGGCGTGAATATCACCAACGAAAAGAAGCATTTATTTCGAAGAGCAAACCGTTCGTTGCGATTCATCTCTGGCTCGACGCGACAGCGCAGCAATTAGAGGAGAAAACACAGAGAGAGAGAGAGAGAGATGATATAACTATATCCTCGCCTCGGTTCCAGATATTCTAATGTTCTACATGGCCGGCATAACGGTGACACCTGCACAGCAGAGATCGTAACAGGTATAATTCAAATTGAAAAGATCATAGTGTAGGATCTTTACTACAATTAGTTTATTCACAATAAATGGATTAAACAGGAAACGATGATTGTTTAACGTGAACTAATCACAATGACGTATTATAATTAAGACACTAACTAAATAGTTGATTTGCAACTCTCGTCACTACGGTTCCAATGTTCTCTCTCACGCGGACCACACTCTCTCGACAACGCAATTCGCCCTCTCTGACTCCTCCATTCACACTCTCTGACTTCTCAACTAACACTGACTGTTAATTCGTCTTTGTCCCTTAGCATCCCTTTGTCGTTTGTCTTAGCCCCACCACGCACGTGTTCCGCAACCGCTCATGGCCAGGGTCACGCAGACCTTTTCCGCCAAACTATTCGATTGAAGAACCGACGATACATTGTTGGGCCTGTCGGCACTTCGGCTTTCTCGCGACATCGTTTATAGTTCGCCCGATATCTCTTAGGCCTTTCGTTCACGATACTACAATAGTATACGTCGAGATTTTGGCTAGGAATAATCATTATAAACAACAAAAAATGCAAGTCTTAGTTTCAGGAATCCAGCAAACAGTTTAAAAGTTATGTAAAGTTGATCGTTTTCGGCGTATCTGATGGCTCGCCTTGACGTTGGCTTTTCCACGATTCGTCCAATTTTGAATTCTGAATATTGGATTAGGTTTGGGTTATGTTTTATTCTCCGGTCATCCTTACGCTAGGTTCAGTTCGATATCAGTTCGATGGAAGCAATATCATACTAACCACCAAAATACGCTTAAAATGCTGCTTCACGTGTGCATAATTCTCGAACTACTGGATTCCTAAAGTTAAAACTTTCATTTTTGCATTCTGCACATTGAAAACTGTTAAATTGCAATAAAAAGAGGCGATAATTTTATGTCCTTTAAACCGAAGTCTAATCAAAATTTTATTGGTTATCCGTAACCATAATCGATGTCAGGATTCTTTTTGGTTACCTGTTACCATTATCGATAATGAGATCTTATGGTCATCGACAACCACTATCGATGACAGAATTAATATATATCGTACAATACGATGATTAAAGATGCTTCTAAATTACCTTATACAATTCAAGCGTTGTTAATTTACTGTTGCCGGCGTATGGTACAAATAAATAGCCAGTTATGCGCACCTGGTTCGGTTGTATGGACAAAACAGAAAAAAATGCACTGTTTTCCCTGGAATTTAATGACTAGAACGTCTAATATAAAAAGAATAAAATGAGATTGTAATTACAGTGGAGTCTCGGTTAACCGAAGTTTCGTATTATCCGAGGTGCATTGGACTTTGTCATAACCTCACTTTTTTCGAAATTTTAATACGAAGCGTAGGAAAATGTAAATAGTTAAATATTGTGAGAGCAGTTAAGCAAATTTTCGACTAGTTAACTAATTAATTCAGTCTAAATACACGTGCAATATCACATTATCAAAATGTTTTCTACGATTTTGTTATACGATTTACGGACACTAATAGACTTTCCCATATTATCGAAGCGTTCGATTATCTACTGCATTATTTTTTACCGAATATTCTACTGTACTGGACTATGAACGTCCATCCATTTGCGGAAAATTTCAAGGTGGGAAAAATTGCAGAATGCGCGTAATAGTCGAAAACATATAAAACAACCTTATAAAATAAACAATACATAGACACATACAGCTTACATTCCTTTAATTACGCGCGGCTAATTACCAATTACGTGCAACTCAAGCGTTCGACGACTTAATCGTCCAGACATATTATACACGTCTGAGTATGAAACTGCTCTATTACCTGTGCAAACTATTTACAAGTACATAGCGCCGTTGATTAACTGAACTCTGAACAATGGCCCTCCTCAAATATTAAAGTCGACGCAATTATATTGAACGGTTTCGTTCGACTGATATAAACGAGATTTAAGGATGTTTAATTCCCTGGAAAGCAGATGCAGCTGCGCCGTTGCCAAGAACAATCGGAGCTTGGGAGAGAAAATGGAATGATGGGGAAAACGGCGAAGAATGGAAGAAAAGGGGAGACAGCCGTGGCGAGCGAGCGAGTGACGCGCGAAAGGTAAACAAGCGCGCGTGTAAATAAAGTAACAAATCCGAAACAGTGGCGGATATGGGGGTGAAAAGTGGATGAAGCCGGAGGACAGGAGCGTTGAGAGAAAAAAAATAGCGCGAAGAAGAAGGGAGAAGCGAGGGAGAACAACGTTCCTTCCTTTACATTCGCTGGAAAATCCGTTTCACAGCTTCGCTAAGATATGCGGTTTTCTAAGAAGGGAAAAAAGAAAGAAAAGGAAGAGGAAGAAGGAGAAGGAGAAGGAAAGTGGCAAGACCCTTCGGTGGAAGGTTCGTACTTCCCCTAACCGGAACAAGGAAATGCCCCTCTCTTCTCTTTTCCTGCTTTCGTATTTTTCGCGCCTTGTTTCGTGTCGTCTTCCTCGATCTTTATTTTCGTGACAGAGATGGACGTTATTCGAATAATTGCAAGTAAATGCAGCGGATAATTGAAATAAATAGATAAATACAGTAAAATTCCCTTTGTTCGAACACCCACTATCAGAATAAAATCTACATATTAATATATTCTATATACTATATTATAATATAACTATATTATATATAACTATATTATATTATTAGTATAGTTATATATAGTNATATAATATAATATAATATAATATAATATAATATAATATAATATAATATAATATAATATAATATAATATAATATAATATAATATAATATAATATAATATAATATAATATAATATAATATAATATAATATAATATAATATAATATAATATAATATAATATAATATAATATAATATAATATAATATAATATAATATAATATTATTATAGTTATATTGTAATCTATATACTATATACTGTAGTATAATATAATACAATATTATTATAGTTATATTGTAATCTGTATACTATATTATAATATAACTGTATTATATATAACTATATCATATTATTAGCATAGTTATATATAGTATATTATAGTTATATTATATATACTATATACTATACTATAATATAATATTATATATTCTATACCATATAATATACTATATACTATAACTGTACTAATAATATACTATATACTATATTATAACTATACTAATAATATAATATAGCTATATATAATACAACTATATTATAATACAATAATATAGATAATACAATATAACTACGATAATAATATATAGCATTGTATATTATAATATAACTATATACTAATATTAAAATATCCAAAACCAAAGCCTAACATAATAAACGAATGTTGTATCATTCGAACGCTTTGCTATCCGAACATAATGTTTCTCAGTAACGACGGATGCATTTTTCCGTTTCAAATATGTAAATATTTTATTAATGTCCATATAGAACGTAAAAATTCTATCATTTTTTCGATTGAACGAGTCCTGGTCGATATAATTTACAAGAATGTACAAGAGAAAAGAGAAGTAAGAGAGGACGTAAGTAAAAAAACTCGGAAGTGTAAGTGCAACAGAATTGGCAAAAATACACGATGTTTTGAAAACCATGATCACAGATATTAAAAACCAACAACGCGATATTGAAAATTATGAAAAGCAGGTAGATTTTTCAGATGCTGTATACAGCAGAGAAGAAACCCCAAGTATACTAACTTAAAGAAATGACTTCATCGCGACACAGACGACAATAATGACGATTTTATTCAAATGGAAACAGCAAACGAAAGTGATAATGGAAAGATGTCTCGTCATAGCCGAGCATTCGTGACATTCGAAAAAGATTTTGATGGTTCGAAGTATAAGAAGAATGTAACTCTATGCGGTTATTTATATTGAAAAAATTATGTGACTTAGTAGTAAAGAAGATATCATGCTCATGAATTTTTAAAGAAACTGTCAATTAATTTTAATCTGCACTCAAACAAATGGACTTCCATTCAACACGGCTGAATTAAATTAATTAGAGATAATTTGTCTATTTTGGAGGTTGTGAATGAAGAAGTTATTGGTTACGGGCAATAAGTTAGAGAATGTAATAATTCTGATCGCAATAATTGTTTAATTTAATTGATTTTTATCTGAGCTGGATACGTCGATATTTCTGATCGAACCCGCAAAGACTGATCGTTACTGCTAAACGAAAGAAAAGAATATCGGCGTCCATTCATACTAAATAAATAATTGCCTTTTCCCATTTATATTACGGTCTATGTATAAAGAAATTCATTTTCGATATGTTGAATAATTTTTGTTCTCTCGTACCACACACACACACGCTCAATTCTCATAATAATTTAACAGGAGTCATATGATAAGAACTTCATGGTCATCGTGTGGTCATCGTAACATCGTGTTTTTTCAATCGAGTGAATTCGGATTATAAGAGTTTCCAAGAATGTACAAGAAGAAGAAGAAACAAGGTACGACATAATTAAAGAAACTCGAAAGTGCTACAAGTGGAACGGAATTAGTAAAACTACAGACGCTAAAAACCAAAAACACGATATTGAAAATTATCAAAAGCTGATTACCGATACAATGAAACGGCTTCATCGCGACACAGACGACGATAATGACGATTTTATTCGAATAGAAACAGCAAACGAAAATGCTAATGAAGACGTGCCTTGTCATGACGAAGCATTCGTGGTATTTGCAGAAGGGCTTCGATGATTCGAAATACAAAAAGAACGTAACTCTATGCAGTTACTTATGTCGACAAAATTATGTGACTTGGCAGCCAAAAAGATGCGGGATCCACAAATATTTCAAGAATCTGCCAATTAATTTTAATCTGTGTTTGAAGAAATAAAATTTTACAGCAGAAAAGTGATTGTTCTATTATGGGAAAATTCCATTATCCGAATAATTTTCTCTCTCTATTAGTTCGGATCTAACGTAATTAAAATAATTGCAAAAAAATAAGCAATATACGTTATCTAAAATTTTCATGTGAAGAGTGTTACGCAAAGAGCGTATACGATAAGAAGGTCGGGACATTGCAAAAGCTGAACTAGAAGGGGTGTGAAAATATCTCGAAGAAAGGAGGGAAAGTGCCAAGGGTAAAAGCTCTGACAATTTTGTAAGTGGGTCGTAAGAAGGATTTTGTGCCAGCAACTCGAAAAGACCAGGAACTTCCTACGTATGATTATACATATACGTACGCATGTATTCGCATACGTACGTATGCGAAGGGCCAGTCATGTTTGCCGAAAGTGGTATCGAGGTGTTGCCTAAGCTGTATATATACACATAGAAGCTTCTTACAGACAGTATATTTTGATGAAATGATTATTACCAACATTGGAAACCTCCAACACTACATATCTTTCAAATATAAAATACCAAATGAACAGTTACTTCGTTTGATAGCTCAATATGAAACGATTGGAAGAAAAATCACAATTATTTCAAAATATTGGTTTGGCAATTAAGTGATTGCGGATTTTCTCAATACCACTTAATGAAAAAATCCGCAATCACTTAGTTGTCAATCCAATAGTACCAAATAGTCGAGATAAACAATATATTCATTAAATAATTTTCTTCTTAGGTATTTTATTGAAGTAACTCCCATGTTTGCTGGGTATTTTATGCTTCAAGAATGATCAATATTATATTAGAACATCCAAGTTTCATTATCTGAACAATATTACGCGGTAACGAAAAACAAATATACATAGTAGAATTTCGATTATCAGGATACCTACTACTGACGGAATGATTGCTTTCTGTAACATCGAATAACGAAGCATTCGATTATCGAAACAGTGTTGCTTAATAAGTAAGGGACAAAAATATGTATTTAATTATGATTGTACAATATCTTCATTTATCCTATCCTTTCTGGTTATAATCTTTTTTTATATATTTCATAGTGTTTTAATTGAAAAGATCGTTTACTACATATACTTCAAGGAACAACTTTATAGAATTTAATTTAATATATATTTAATATAGAATTTAATTTAAGAGTAATTGAAATACAAATAGTTGTTTTCCTAGAACGTATATGAACTTGTCAGTTCCATTGCAACCGAAACTTTCCATATAGTTCAATGAATATCGAACAATTGGAATTGGCAGCCATCTGAAATATTGGAGTTTAAGGCGAAATTATCTACCGGTTTGAATAAATCGTTTCGTTAAAATCATCGGTAAAAATAAGATTTTACCTCAAATCGTGTCAAATCAATTAATCACTTTTCCTCTTTACACGGACAAAATCGTATTAAATGAATAATAAATCTTTTCCAAAATTAACTTAGGAATCGACTTGATAATTAAATCTCAGACTACAAATAGCTGGAAGTATTTAGCTAAAATTGAAATTTAGAAAGAATTAAATGTCTTTCCTTGCGATTGCACAAATTATTTCGCAATAGATCCAGAGATTAAAACATTGGAATTCTGCCAAGATAGAACGTTTAGACGTAGAAGAGAAGCAGACAAAATCACTCACCAGTGCGTGTGGCCAAAAGACAAATTGCCAGCAACGTCGCGAGCTTCTTGGAAAACCTGCAGGCAAAAGAAACGTGTTGATTATTGATTGAACCTTCAGTCAGTAACAGTGGGCAAATAAAACAGTCACCGTACTATAATTCCAGTTCCACTCGAAGATTAATTGTTTGATTTCTTCGAAAGTATTTGCAATTGATGGCTAGATTCTGTTCAGGCCTGATAAATTACAGACGAACATTGTCTACTTCGAAATAGAAAGGCCAAGAACGTAGAAAATTTATCTGATTCAAATAAAGATGCAATACGATTCGAATTTGTACAATCGATAGATACAATCAAATATAAACATAATTTAGAGTGTTATTAAATGTTATTAAATGGCAAAGAAATAAAAGCTTGATAAAAATTTGCTTCACCTGCTAAGAATTGTGACAAATTATAAATATTTTATATATTTTTTCTATTATATAAATTCTATATTGTGCCGTTTTCTTTTTTTTTTTTTTTGCTACAGCAGCAGATGAAAGTCTTTGGCCAAGTCGGAAGAAATCAAATTTAGAGTTTCCTTAGTGTAATCTTTAGGCGGTTGGTTAACGTTTAAGGATCGTAAATTATAAAAGCATTTTTATCTAAATAAATTGACTCTCTATTATACGCTATACTACATTATACTATACTATATTATACTATATTATAATGTATCTATTTGTATACCTCTCTATACATTTCTATACTCTATCAAATATCAAAAACTTATTTTTAATTTGCGCAACAACATCTTCGCACCTGAAATCCTCCTCTACAATTTGCAGAAAAAAAAGATAACTGTTAAAAATATCGCTCGTTTAGCGTAAGTCTATGGTTGGTCAACGTTTCGAGTTGTAAATTATAAAGGCATTTTATCCGGATGAGTTCGCCCTCGGTGTGTATAATGTATTATGCTTTAACAGAAATGATACTGAAATATAAATGAGTACGGGAGCATAATGTCATACTTTACTGTGGAGAATTCTTTACGACACAGCACAACGCAGTAGGTATTCGTCCGTTGCAGGAAAACAAGTCTGAAAATACAGGTAACTGTCGTGGTGCATGCAATGAATAAGGTACATAACTAATCAGCCACACGAGACCATCCAGTCATGACAAAAACTGACAGGAAGACTAACAATGAGACGATCCACGCTTTTCCTGTTAGTATCGCTTTTCACCTCGTTTATTCAAGACTTGTAAACTAGTTGTACGTACCATTCCTAACGCGTGTTGACGAAATGTAATGAATGAGGTTCGCGTGCAAGTTAATGATGTTCCATTTATCTACATCTCGCTATAAAAGAGAACCTCAATTTGGTAAAGCAAAACGCTCCGCGCTGAACCAATTAAATAACATCGGTGTAGATATTCGACAATTAGAATTAACAAGATATTTAGCGCGACTATAATATTTCGTGGAGATCACAAATTATTTAAACAACCAATTAGTTACATTAATTTTATTAATAAACCTTGATGTTCAGTCGGGCCGCATTTAATATTTGCCCGTGCTTAAGATGGCTGTTTACGCTGTATACTAATTTCTTACTAAATATATGTTGGCAATAAATATTCTCTGATTTCTATGGACATTTTCTGATCGGTTCTAAGCTTGACTAATTATGGCGGTCGTGTCTTGTTCGTGTCTATTTCGTAGAAACCACAAAATTATTTAAATGACCAATTAATTACATTAATTTTATTAATAAACCTTGATGTTCATTCGGGTCACATTTAATATTTGCCCGTGCTTAAGATGGCTGTTTATGCTGTATACTAATTTCCTACCAAATATATGTTGGCAATTAATATTCTCTGATTTCTATGGACATTTTCTTATCGGTTTTAAACTTGACTAATCATGGTCATGTGCTAACCAACATGTTTCGTATAATACATAAACTATAGTAACAGTTGAAATATTTTCGTGAGTATACCCCAAATTTATTAATTACAAAGATTCTGTTTTTTTTAACAATACGATGTGGAAAAACGTATTTGAAGGCTTTCACTGTTCAAAAATAATCTACTTAAAGAATGTTATTGCTGCTTCAAAAAATTTTCCAGAAAGATTTCGTGAAGCTACCCGACAGTTGCCAAAAATCATTGAAAAATACTCATAAAACGAGCAGTTGTCTTAGACCATCTCTACGAACTTCCTGTGTAATCTCCGCTACGTCACGCAACGCTCAAACGAACACAATTACCACGTACGCAGGTATGAAATTCGCGACGTTAATACCACATTTCCTTCATCTGTTTTCCTTACCAGTTGATGCTGCAATTAGCAACGTCATCCGATCAATTAGGTCGGGAACCGAGCAGGACTCGCCTACCGCTGCTTACCATCGCATAGTGCGCAAGCGAAAGAAAATTCATGCACACAATTGGATTCGCATACGAAGCAATCCACGTTTGCCAACATATGCACCTAGCCAACCTTGCGGATAACTACGGATCAATTACGTGACGCTGGATGTCGTGGATGCATCGACCGCGAATGTACACGAGATCCACAGGGTGTCTACATCGGCACCGTCGCCATTTACCGCAAGGAAACAGTTCACTTCCGGCTGCATTCCGTTACGAGGCGTCGCCACGCGATCAGCGCTGTTCTCTGTCGCGATTTCTCGCGATAATCCCTTCGTTCTCGTACGTGATTCCCGAAGGGAGAAACGTATTCGGTATTCGTAAAATGTTTGAACAAGATTTTACGCACGAAAGACTGCAAATGAGATTCTTTGAATGTTTCAGATCGCATGGACCCCTGGAATGCTTTAATTCTTAATTCTGAAGCAAATAAAATAACAATAAGTAAATTATTCATTCAATTACTTGTTAATTACAACTAAAGCGAATGCATTTGACGAAAGTAGCTACCAACTGATTTGATTTAATGTCTATCTTGTCTGTAATTTTGTAATTTTAAATATGTATATGTATATTAATATCTATATGTACATTAATGTGTATATATATTTATTAATTATTTATTAGTCTAGTTATAAAAATATTAGCGATCTGTAACATAATTTGGTAATATGGAAATATCGTCGATAATGATTTGGTATACCTTCGTAATATCTTTATTTCTATCGGCAACGAAAGACTGGCGAATTATTTAAATACATTTCGCGAAAGTGTACGATCAATATTCCTTTCATCTGTATATATGGTGTTCATCGATGGCGTAACATGGTCTAAAAAAGTCCAACATCGTTAGTATAACGATGCAACTGACGATAATGCTCGTTATCACGGTGAAACGGACATGGTGATATTGTCGGTGGAAGAGGCGATGTCTGCCATTAAATCGTATGCGAAAAGCTTGTATACACGTGTCAGAGAACCAAATTAGCTGACGTTGAATATAATGGTTACATTGGAGTCGCGGCGGCCAAGAAACACCGGAACACATTTATCCCGTGATATCGTCGAAAGACACATCAGGTTGATTTACGTTCCAAATGTATAATTATAATTTAACAATACTCGAAGAAGCGAATGCCGACATCGTAATTAATAGCGTACAAAATGTAATGGAATTATGATTAAGCGGTTAAATTTGTCCTTCTTTAACAGTCAATTGATGTTTGTCTAACGTTTTATAATTATTCTCCGTGGAAATTAAACACACGTCTAGTTAAATAATATTTGACAACGATCTAATTCCAGGATATATAAAAAATGAAATTGAATTTGTAACAAAATTGTACCATTTCGTACCTGTGGCGAGTACTTGATGAAATAATTTTCTTGTAATAATTAAATAGACTTTCGTGATAATCTGAATGTAAAAAGATATATTGAAATTTATAATTTCTATTTCTATTAATTTTCTCTCTATATTTATATGTTTCATATTTATAATTTAATAAAAACACGAAGTTTCTTCTTCAATGTCGCTTCTAGTAAATAATATGATACGCTTAAAATATCGAAATAGCTAATAACTCCATTTAGCTACTATGCAACGACGTTAATAACACAGATGTGTCTTCTACTTCAAATCACACAAATCCGCTGTTACTTTCTTCGTTATTAGTAACGTCACACGCTTTCTTCTTCTCGCTGCAAATTCTTAACGACGACAAAAATTAACCCGTACTATCCAACGGTTGATATTCATGTCCTCGCTCCGAAAGTTCGATGTTAAGTTCACCGATTAATATATCTTTGTCCGTCTAACGTTTAATGTAACCGAGGCCAGCATTAAAAGCGCTAGTTTTCGTTTTCTCATGATTTATGGAGCTTTATTTCGGTGATGGATGGCCTGCGGTCGCTTTGATTCCGGTCTGCGATAATACCAGGCATTGCGAAATGGAAACCACGACACACAGCATCGACGCATTGAGCAGCGTTCACTATCAAAACGCACGTTGAGGTCGATGCATTCCAGTGGCATCAGTCTGCGTATAGCACGCACCACAGGACGTCAGTGCTATGTATGTATGCGACATACATATATACCTATACCTTATACCTAATGAAATCAGTAAATGTCTGTCTGTCGTTTGCACAACTCGGAACATCCCACGTCTGATAGCATTATCAAAGCAATAATTTTCATGGAAAAAAGGGGAAATCTATGTTCGCGTTACATCATGTCGTAAAAAGAATAGAAATTTATGACTTATACTACGAAAGGAGGACGAGAGATGTAACTTGTGGCGTACAGATATATTTGTTTGCAAATAAATTTCAGAATCTTGAGAAATTGAAATAACTTTACGATTTAATTAAGTATATAATAATTTAGTAATTTAACAGGCTCTGATTGAAGTAAAACAAACTCCAGAAGTTTTTGACGAAAGACAATGATAATTATTTTCAACTATCAAGACCATATAAATTCTTCGAATCTAAGAAATGTGCTTCCCTCTGAATTAACCATTGAATCGCCACTGAATGAATTAAATCTGTTGAATATATAGTACATTTGTATTGTTCGTGGGAGAGTGAGGGAACGTGGAGCGAAAACACACACAAGTATGTAACCCCTGCCTGGTACGTATGCGAGCGTCGCATGATGGCCAAGGTTTCTGTCGAGACAAAAGAGAGAAGCGTAGTGTGAAATCTCGTGCCCCCGAGTAGCCCACGTGCCGAGCATAGTTATGCGAATATTAGAATAAAGTTCTTTGTAATATCTCTCCAAATGCTCTGCATACTTTAACAAAATCAACTGAGACGAATGAAAGAAACTATCGATCGATAGCGTTTCAAGAATAAAAATACGAAGTGGAAGATGTAAATACGTCCGATGCTAATGCGAATTACAGAACAGGAAACTTTTATTCCTTCGCATTATAATATCAAAAGATTTATTTAGAAACACTTCACTCGAGAACATTTCGAAACGCGTTTAATGTATTAATATATTCAACGCTTTTAAAACGCCTCTGCTTCAGCCATTGACTTTGTCATTCGACGGTAATCTTTCAATTCCGTTAAATGACCAATCTATAGCCGAACATAAACAACGGTGGATGTGCATAGATGGGACAAACAATGTTTGTCGTTCAATTGCCTGTGAGAATGGTACCACAGCAACTATAGAATCAGTCCCTTAACGTAACCACGTTTGCTACAACATCAGTTGTAAATAGGGACCAATTCATTAGTTGACAAACTGTGTCATTGTTACATTGATGATACTTTACAAAGGAGAATGGAGAATGTATTTATCGTTTACCGGCTATACACAATGAGGACACATTGTAGCCTAGTTAGTGGTATCATTATCGCCTTGACAAAGATACTGTCTTATCTGTCGTTTCAGCAATAATTCCGCGCTATTGATCAACACCATACAGTTCACGTATTCCATAGCTATGTTGCGCATTGTATTGATTATGCAACCTATCGATTGAAGTTTGTTTATTTACTGCTGGATAGTTATGGAAAGCAGAAGTACTTTTGACGTAATTTTGAAAGACATTTCTATGACTTTACCTTTATTCGATAAAAATTATTTTATAATATTAATTTTAGAAAAATTGATCGAAAATTAGTTAGAAAGAATTCAAATTGTCCTACGTGCTTAATACGATTGAGTATAATAAAGAATCTGTTTCTGACAACAGACACGAATATAATATACATACTTAACACTCTGGAGACCGGCTGCTCTGACAAACATATAGCCTGAATTCCCGAGTGTTTTTGAAGCGATTGAAAAAGATTCAAAACTACCAATATTATATCTAACATACTGATAACGGTTTCGTATTGTTCAAACATGTAATGTAAAAACACTTTCATAACTTTTTGTTCATAACATCCATTGCTTTTTTTACTGTTTTATTTAACAGTAGTTAAAATTTGTATCGGATACCGCATGAAGTATGAAAGAGGCGACTTCGCGCCTCTGGCCCCCAGAGTGTTAATACGATTGAATATAACAAAAAAAAAAAATATTTCTAGCAGTAGACACGAATATAACATACGTACGGGTATATTAATACAATTGGGTATAATAAAAAAATCTATTTCAGAATATACATAATTATAATTTTTATTATAATTTACTGTAATTATACGTTTGTATTATATATAACAATATATAAATACAGATACGAATATAATATAAGGGCATATTAATTAATATAACTGGGCAAAATAAAAAAATCTACTTTAGAATATGCATAATTATAATTTTTATTATAATTTACTGTAATTATATATTGTATTATATATAAGAACATGTAAATACAGATACAAATATAATATACGTACGGGTATATTAATACAACTGGTTATAATAAAAAAATCTACTTTAGAATATGCATAATTATAATTTTTATTATAATTTACTGTAATTATATATTGTATTATATATAACAATATATAAATACAGATACGAATATAATATATGTACGGGTATATTAATACAACTGGGTATAATAAAAAAATCTACTTCAGAATATGCATAATTATAATTTTTATTATAATTTACTGTAATTATATATTGTATCATATGTAATAACATATAAATACAGATATGAATGTAATATACATTAACTGAATGTAAAATTTATTCCAAACCAAATTGATCGAAAGTATAGTCAAACATTCTAGGAATCGACGTTTCGAATATGCATAATTATGATTTTTATTATAATTTACTGTAATTATATATTGTATTATATATAACAATATGTAAATACAAATATGAATATAGTATACATTAGCTGAATGTAAAAATTATTGCAAACCAAATTGATCGAAAGTATAGTCAAACATTCTAGGAATCGACGTTTCGAATATGCATAATTATGATTTTTATTATAATTTACTGTAATTATATATTGTATTATATATAACAATATGTAAATACAGCTGAATACATATACATTAGCTGAATGTAAAATTTATTGCAAACCAAGTTGATCGGAAGTATAGTCAAACATTCTAGGAATCAACGTTTCGCGAACATCAATTGGTAACATTTGGCCCGTTCAAGTTCCTGATAGCTGAGTCGATCGCCAAGAATTTTCGATCAGCAGTGCTACTGCAAACTCCAAACTTTAAGCAACCGACGAAAGTTTAATAGTTTAAGATAGAAGCTAAGTAGATCGAGATAGTAAGGTAATTAATGCACGCAGTTGGTTGGATCAGTTTGTAGTCGTTAAGTAACAATGACTAGCGTGAGTGAGACGAGGAAAGTGGATGGGAGAAATATTGAAATAAATCATTGTAAAGTGCAAAATAATGATGATGAATTAATTGTAGTTGAACAAAAATATACATTGCACTGATAAATAAAGTAAAATTCTACATAAGCTGAGATGTATGCCAATGTTTCAAGACATGTACCAAGTTGAGTCAATTATTCGAAACAGTGCTATAATTTTGTATTGGCGTTGTATTGTGTATCCTGCGTGCATGATTAGATGCATTTCGATTTATTTCTTTTACATGGCAAGTTTCAAATTAATACCTCAATAATGTTCTAAGAACATTAAAATTCCATCATCAGTGCATCTAGGTTCTTATCTTAATTCTGAGCTAAACTCTATCGTAGAAGTGAGCAAACAAAAATTTTAGCTACATAATCAGCTTGCAAAGTATTTCAATATCCTTGGACAAAATTAGCGCAACAATGTATGGACCTTAAAATTACATTAAACAGTAAATCAAACTGACTATAAATAACACCTGCAGTGAATCTTCCTCCCAGTATCTGTAACAACATGTGCTCTTCGGCAACATGCAGGACAGATATTAACAAAGAAAATGCAAAACATATGACAACTCTAATTAACGTCGCCCGTACATATTAAACCCTTTCACTATGCGCAGCGGAGTTTAGCCGTCAGTATTCTGTCGCTGTGCAGGACACTTGTGCTGCTAGTCTATATTTCACCGTAAACAGAGTATAACAATATGCAAATTGAACACAAAAGTCTGCAAGTGTGAAGCTTTCCAGTGCAAGATTTCGACAGACAATTATGAATATTTTTAATTCTACTGGGATCGCTGAATTTTTTATCACCTTGTCTTACAAGTAATGTCGTCTCCTAATTCGCATTTTAAATTTAAGATAAAATCAAATGCTAACTACTGACACGTAGTTAACAAATACCATAACGAAATAAACATTCAGGCTAGATTTTTAAAGACGAGTGGCCTGCGGTTAGAAGTTTTTGTGGAAGTTTCACCTCGCCAATTATTCGCCGAATTTGTCTAACGGTTATTCAAATAAAAAATTCAAATAAAATGTCACTAAGAAATATGGGAAATAATAATAATAGTCATGATATAAAATAGAATAATAATACAAACGATGAAATAAAAATAATAACGAGAGATTACACCAAAGAATTCATTACGTAAAAAGCAAATTGAGAAAAGATAGCAGAAAGCGAGAAGAGATAATTTCATTTCTTCGCGAAAGAAAGCAAACGAAAATGTTCGCACAGACCTAACGCACAGTCCAAGTTTGTCAAAATAAATTTTAGCGATAGGGTTAAACCTGTAGCGATGGTTGAGGCATAATAACGAGAAGCACAAAAGCTTTGAGCAAAGTTTTATCGAATAGGCGCATCTTCCACAGAGATCGGTAAATGACCGCGCGTTAATTAGTTAACGCTGAACATCGCAGCTACATCACCACCCACACACAAGAGAACGTACTCGACGATGTCACTGCACTGTAACGGCAGTGCTTCATCGCGATATGACTAAGCTAACTTCCCTCCTAACTGGACATGTTTAATAAGGCCCGAGCTAATTGCATCAACTATTAAAGCCGCAGTTACCTGGACAACGTGGATCGCATTAATGTTTCGCAAGGGTGTCGTCACCTGTTCAACTTCTATCCGCAACTAAATTATTCATTGGAGAAAGCCAATCAACTGGAACACGTCTGTTCATCGATTTCAGGCAATCGTAGATCTCGTCTTTAGGCAATGAATTTGTCTCGGCTTAGTCGTTGACATACTCCGCTTAAGTTCTCTCGTTGTTTTGCAAGAGGTAAGTAAGCACACTGAAGTAAAATAGTAATTAATAATGTGTTTGCATGGGGTGCACGATAATATCATAGAAGACAGTGAAAATGAGATACGAAAGTAGCTGCTTTATAGCGTATTTTTTCATTGGAAATTGAAATCTCCGCATAAGAATTATCTTACTGTATACCGTACGTTGTATGTTGCCAAACGAATTACATTTACGAAATAGGGATGATTTTCTTATATCATTAGGTTACAACTTTTAGAAAACGAATAGATAAAATTGCATTTGTAGAGGATTTGTGTAGGATGTTTAATCGTGAGATTTATTAAATGTTATTGCTTGTTGTTGAAATCGTCGAATATATTTAAAATAATAAATTAGTATGCAGGCTATATTCGCTGAGACGCTCGTACAGTGTATAAGTCGTAAAATAGGATCGCTAATGACTCGTTAATTAGATCGCTGATAATTCGTTGATAATTGATCGACAATTGACTGTAACTCATTTTCTTGCGATCGCGTCCGCTTATTTATACTTGTCGGGGGAGAGTCGGAAAATTCAAGGCAGTGTCAATGTCCCGAGGCAAAATAACAACATGAGTTGAATTGTCTTCTAACTCATGTGCCGCTACACATTTATCGCTGTGGTAGATTCGTAGAATAAAACTTAGGTTACGCTTACATTTCTTGAATTAATTATTCGGGTTACTATAAAGAAATAGTCGCTTTGATTAAAAAGAGTTATTCAAGTTACATTTATTGAGTCGCGTATTATAGCGATTCTTTTTATATTTCTATATTTATTATTATTATTATTTATTTTAGTCCGTGCCTTTCGGCTTTGGACGAACATTCGATTTACATTCCTTACACTTATTTTGCTCCTTATGTATCTACCTCTCCTCTTATCTACTCTATTGTATTACACTCCCTTAGCTTATTCTTATCTCTCACAACTAATACTAATGACTAAAAACTATTGCAACTTATGACTACACATTATTGTCACTTTTGGTCTTTTGCCTCCTTGCCGTGCTACCTTCTTGTCTTTCCTCCCCGTCTTGTATTGCCCTTGCCCTTCTCTTCTCTATTATTGCTTTTAATTCCGTTAGTCCTTCTCCAGTCTCATTCAGTGTTTTTTCCATGTCTTTTGGTCCTCCTGTTATTTCACATTCTTCTATTACATGTCTCAGGTCTTCTTCTTTCCTTCTACATAGTCTGCATCCTTTTTCTCCCTCTTCTTTCCAGTATTCCCTCGCTTTGGTCTCGTTTCCACATCTGAATCTGGCTAGAATTTTCCTGTCCTTCCACTTCATCCTCCCTTCCAAGTACTTTGGTATCTCATCTTTGGTTATTTTTCTGTAGTGTCTGTTATATTTATTTCTATATTTTAGCATGTAAATTTTCACAAAAAGGAATATAAAAATTACAATTCACTTTATAGTTCCTTAACTTCGTGGCGATTAATTTCCACCGTCCGAATACGCTGTACGGTGATCAACATTTTCCACACTTTTATGTGCACGTATTTTCTCGCTAATTTCCTAGCTTCAATATGGTTATTAATAAATATAATTTTTAGCAATGCAAGCTTTCATAACGCAGAGTAGGGAAATCAACTAGTAATTAAAATCAACTCTGCTCGATTAGTTTGCGACAATGTTACCTACGTCATACATCACTGCGCCTTGAGACCAGAAGGTTTGGAAATTACTTAAAGTTTCGGGGACAGCATGTTTACAACAAGTTTCAGACACGTAGTTTATGCGTGATGGAGCACCAGTCCATTTTCATTTAGACAACACGTAGGCGGGAAGCTCAGCTGCAAGATGGATTGGACAATATATACTTCTCGATCTTCCATACTCTTTTCTTTCAGATTTGCTTACGGTTTTAGTTAAACAGAACTCGTTTCACAGTTTCGAACACTAGCGTGAAATTAGAAAATTTAACATTTAGTTTGAATATCTCACATGTTACCACAATGAACTAATAATATAATTTTCATTTTAATTCGATAGAAAATAAGACTTGGAATAGGTCAAGTCGACTTCTCTCTATAATTAAGAGATTTGGATATTTTATAGAAAAAAATTAATTAAACAAATGGTTCCATGTTGGAAACAAATGAAGCCTCTAACGACACTCTTTTATTTTACAATCTCTTAAAACCTATAAGTATTCTTCGTTACTTTGGGAATGAAAATCACCAATTTCTAAGCATATCTGTGAACAGACATTTGCATGTTTTCTACAAAAGCTAAATAAAAAATGATCCTGTGATTAGAATTAGCAGAACCTACACTGTAACTTCTTCGATTGTTTACTCTATTCATATGCATATTTTTCAAATAAAAGTCGTAAATCTATAGACGTTCATTTTCTATTTGATTATAAACTACAGTTATCTACGATTAAAATCATTTTACCTAAAGAACCAACATATTCGTTAGGAAGATAATGCAACCGAACGTATATACGCTAACGCATACAACGAATAAACAGACCCTGGGGATACATTTTTGTCGAGAAAATGTGTAGTCATTGGATCTTTTATCCAAATTTTGGAACGTTAACTTTCATAGACACAGCAAAATGGAAGCAAGGGTGTGAGAATATCTATTGTAGTCATTGAACCCTTAGCATGGAACGCTGTATCAGCAAATACCTTCAGCACGAAGAGGATGAAGAGATACTATCTAAGGGTAGTTTCCTAAGGTCCGAAGCTAAGGTTCGCCAGCATTGATCCGGTGTATCGAACAACACTTCACGTTCATAGCGCTGCGCTGTTAGAGAAGAATATTGGGTTGGCAACTAAGTGATTGCGGATTTTGTCATTAGGTATTACTGACAAAATCCGCAATCACTTAGTTGCCAACCCACCATAGATCACTTGCGTTGTCGCGTTCGATGGCGCAAAAATAACTTTGGCTAGTCAGTTCATTTTCGGTAGGAAACTGCTTCGGATTATGGCAGTAGAAAAATAAGAGAAAGGTAAATTAAAAATCTTTTTTTATAATTAGGTATTAAATATCGGGAACCAAGTTCGCACGGATGTCCATTGGAAAGTCTCTGTGACCCATTTATCGTCATTCGTGCAAGAAAAATAACAAATTAACCCTTTTGCGAGTTGTGAAAAGATCAGTTAATCCACTAAGAACCGAGCAATCGTTTGTCGAAACGTTGTAAATACTTTAAAAAAATATGTAAAATAGCGCGCGGCGTATATCCTGTGAATGGCATATCGTAAGTGTGATTCGCTTTCGCGCATGATGCTCATTTTTCTCGTATGACATCTAAAAGCAAATCTAAAAGAGGAGGGTCCTGTTGCGTGTCAAAAGTGAAATTTGCGGCAGGCTGGAAGGCTGAAATGTAGACGTGAATCGCGGCACTGGACAAAGGTACGTGTGCAAGGAATGTATACGTTAGAAAAAGCATTAAAGTAGCGAACAATGGACAAGTTTGCAAATAGAGAAGGATAGGATGTGAACAGCCATTGTTGTATCCTTTTGTAATTTCTTTTTTGCTGAAACGCGTGTCTACAGTGCCTGTTGAAATTTCCCTCTATTTAACAGAATATTAATCTGATACTTGTCAGAGAGATCGTGTCGTTGCGTAGGAGTATGAAGAAAGGGCGAGATTTTAAAATTCTTTCCAGATCTTATCAAGAAAGGGACTTTAACGTTAGAAAGTTCATTTCTATGTCTATTTGTACAAAACAGCAGGTTTCAAGAGATTATAAATATTTTCTTTTTTGACTTTTATTTGTATTAGAAATTCTATTACAAATTGCAAATTGTTTTATTCTTATCACGCGATTTAGCAAACAGCGATGAATTTCAGGGATTGGCAACTAAGTGATTGCGGATTTTGTCATTACCACCTAATGACAAAATCCGCAGTCACTTAATTGCCAACCCAATAGAAAAAAACAATTGGAAGACGAAGAAAATCAAAAATTCCGCCAGCAGTATTACGATCTAACATATTGAAATGATTAAACTAAAATGATTATCGCGTAAGAACCCACAAAGTATTATAAATATCGTCAACTTGCTGTTTATGAGAACTGCACAGTTAAGATACAAAATAAGTTAAACATTTATATACGAAGAAATGTAAGAAAGTAACAATCTTGAACAAATAAAACATACGATCGAGAGAATAATAAAACAAAGAAATGATCATTTTGCAACGCGTTTAATATTAAAAGGTAATTTGAAAAGTTTTACATTATAATCGAAGCGAGGTATCTCGATAAAGTAATTATTTATACAATTTCTTAAGAGAGTAGAATTTTAAATTATAATTTCACATTAATTATAGAAGTAATATTTAAAGCGCATTTAAACGCTAAATTAAGTTCAACACGCTCTTGGTTTCTTTATAGAAGTTGCAAACACATACAGTACTTAATATACTGAAAGAAGAACTAATTTACTTGCGTTGTAACAACGCACACACATATACGTATTACCAGAATTACTCGAGCAAATTGTACAACAAAAGAACCAACTTTTATCGTTCAGTTTCTTCGCATAATATGTATGCTCGAAAATAAAAGCGTATGACGTACGATTTGAATAATAATTGTGACGGGAATCCATTAAATTGTAAAATACGTTTCAGTTTCCGATTACAAATATCATTCAGTACCGCACATTCTTCTTCGATGAAAATGACTGCGAACATTGCTAAAAGCACGTAATCGTTCGTAGCAACAGATCTTGTTTCCAATGTGCGTTCATAGGTCAGAAAGAATGGACTCTATTTAACGTAAAAACGATCAGCAGAGTCAAAAAGGTTCTAAAGAAACTCAATTCTGAGTTTCCCAAATTTAGCTTCTCGACAGTTCTCAAGATTTTCTGCATTTCTAGGGTACTTTGGATACAAAAACTACGAAAAATGCCTTTAACTTTTTATAGGAAATGGACATTACCAACTGCGTGTTATATGCAGACAGTCGCAAAAGTATCCGCGCACTATTTAAAAATGGAGTAACTTTTTCAAAATTCAGCCAAACGACTTGAGCTTCTTTGAGAAGCTGGAACGACTGATTCACTGAATGATGCGTAAAAGAAATTTTGAGAAGATTGAAACTAGTAGGAACGACGATGAACATGGTAGAGGCCACCTTGTACATATTTTTTTATCTGGGCTTGTAGTGCAAATTTAAACAACATGTTTTGAACATTTATGTCAGTCATATACAAAATTTCACAGAAATCGGTTTACGTTGCTATGGGCTACGAGCGGTTAAAAATGGTAAAAATCACAGATTTTTGCGACTTTCAGTCTATATAACCGTAATAAATTCAAAAATTTAAATTACATTTTTCCATGTGTGTCGCCTGTTTTTCATGAACCGATTTTGATGAAATTTTCAGCATGCATGTAACTGGCATGTACGTAAATATACAGAACGGACTTTTCAAATTTTCGCTACAGGCTTGGATAAAAAAGTTATGCAAAGTGGCCATGTATCGTCATTGCTACCAGTTTCAATTTTCTCAAAGTTTCTTTTACACATCATTCAGTGAACTAATCCTTCCAGTTTCCTAAAGAAGCTCAAGTTGTTTGGTTCAATTCTAAAATAGTTATTCCATTTTAATGGGTAAACGCTGTTAAAATGTTAAAATTTTATTTGATTATTTCATCATCGTACACGGTAGTTGCTAATCTGCATATCATAAAATATATCTACTGACTGAATATTCTAGCTCTCCACGATGTATAACGTCTACGACTTAAGAATAATATCCTTGCTACCAGCTATTAAAAGTAGATTTAAAAGATCGGTGATCAAACATTTATAAGCAATAAGCGAGTTACGTTTGACTTTTAATTCCATTCCAAATTTAACGAGCGTTAAATTACCTACACGTGATTTGATCCTCACTATGGCTGTTTCTCTTTTAAATCGCGAAAGAAAAGAGATGTTCCGGTGAAAATATCGAATGACCAATGCTCGTTGATCAAGCGGTCTCTAAACTACACATTCCGTATTGACGTTTCAAGCGGCGGACCACGTTCTATTGTGAGCGATATAGGTTCTGACCAAAGTGGGCATGAAGGCGATGGCTTCAGCTATTGATATCAAGCTCGGTGAAAAAGATGGCCTTAACGTTTTAAGATTTTTTCACGTGAAAACGCGATCGGACAAATGATTTTTGAAATATGTATATCATATTTAAACGTGTTAATTTTTCGTTTACATTTTAAAATTATCAGAATCGCTGCACATCCAACGTTCGACCCATTCCTTTTATTTTTTCAATATTTTTATCGAAAAATAGACGCGAACTTTTACCTGTGGTATCCTTTAAATGTTAATTAAAGAAATATCAACAACCGTGGTGGATGAAAAGGTTCGTGTAAATTCACGGAGACCTGGAAAATTCGTAAATCTCAGTGATTTTTCTTCCGACACTTCAATTTTCCAGCTCGTACAAGCGAGACGCGCATATTTCCCCGGAAACGGAACGGTTCCACGTTTTAACGAGTCGTTTAAACGTAACGAGCGCATGCCGTGATTGCATAGGAGAGGCAGCAGGCCTCGAGTTTACTTATCAAAACCACGGTTCCTAACAGCGGCACATTAACCCACAGCTTAAGTTAGTTTACTACGAAACAGACAGCTTTAATAAAGCTCTGTGCGGCTTCTGTATATTATAGACGTTACAGCTGCTCCAGCAATGCGACTTTCATTACTCAGGAAAATATCTGCTCGAGATATCTCACAAGCCGGGGCGAAACTTCGCGTTTACCGCTATGCTTCTACCTGCACAAATAATAGATCGTTTACGGGTAAACGCATCTTCCAAGATGATCAAGAGGATAAGTAATAATTGCCGTGTTTTGCAGCCTGCTATTAGAACGTATGCAAATTTCCGAGTAACGTATTCATGATGAGCCTGAAGAAAGTACGAAGGGAATAGGATTTGGTAGAGTAGAGAGAACGATGCTGCAACAAGCGGATTTTATTAACGAGCATCAGAATGTTATGAAAGGAACAGATGCTCTAACGACTAATACGGTTTATCCTTTTCCTCTGTTTTAGATTGTACGGTACATCGTTTCGTAAAAGTGTTTTATACATTTTACTTCATTGCAATTTATTGAAACAGTGAAGAGATTTTCGAAACTTTGGCAATTACGTATATGATTAATGAATAATGTATTTCTCGCAGCATTCATAAACGAATTGTAATATGCAAATATCCATTAGGTGTCTCATGAATAAAATATATTACACGTTCGACAATATATTGATAGAAATGTAAGGCTATCGTAATTAACATTAACAAGTTTATATTAATCATTATAACACACATGATATTCAAGGCGCGGTATAAATTGTTCAATATTAAGAGATCAATTATTCAATTCGGTACACGATTCAGACTATTCACTATTAAATATAAAATTCTAGCGCAATCGAGTATTCGTGCGTTAACGATTAGACAATCCGAAGATACAGGCTTCTTCAAACGATGAGACATTTCTACAAGGTTCGTCAAGAACAAATGCCAATTTAACACTTTGACTGCCACGCCAAAATCACATGTTCCGCTCAGGATACCACGGGAGTATTTTTATTATTCAAAGCATATAATGGCAGAATAATAATAAATCGATGATGTAAGACAACATTCTTCCCCAATGGACCGTTTATCTTATTGGTGGTCACCCGTGGCGCCTTGATAACAGTTGATAACGACATATTATAACAAGGCTTCGTTTATTTCAACAATCCATTCGCATTCGTTATTTCGTCGTAAGCAAAACGTCCAGAATATATTGTTGAAACGTATAAAAGATATTAGTAAACAGTATTTGCTCATTCTATATATAATAGTAAGGTATGTGCATACTTCTAACTTCAATTACACGATTATAAAGCAGCATTTACGATTATTTTCTAAGGTGTGTTTATAATAATATTCGTAGATTACTGCTCAAAGATATGGATGCAGACACAGTGCACCGTTAGATGCAAGATTTCTTCTCATTTTTTTTATCGATGTTCTAATAAAAATATTTAATTGTTCAATGGGGCACTTTTTATTTCAAAGCATCTTCTATTTATCGGTTATATTCAAAATGCCCTAACTGTCAATTTTCATTCAATTTTTACAATTGTAAGAAGTTCAAGCTCTCCAGTACCAGTAGCTCACCAATGACCACCGTAGTAGTCAAAGTGTTAATAGCTGCATATTAACTTCCAAAATTTTATTATTCGATTATTCCGCTACGCGTGAACGTAACATGATCATAAATAATAAAATTATTGCCAGTTCACAATTTTCTATCTCTTTAAAATTACATGCTGTCGAATATAAGCAATTATTTATCTCTTGAACGAAAATCGATATAAACTTAATTGTTAGTTTATCGTTTCTAGGAAAAAAAGAACTTAGCTGATGACAGAAATCCCATATTGTCAATTAAGGGCTGACTAAACGTTTCAGCGTACGTACATTGTACGTACATACGCGCGACCATTCTTGCTGAAGAGAGCATATAAATTCTGACGTGTTAATTACGTTACCCTCGCGATTGCATTAGCGTTGGTGTACACAGGAGACAAGAGGGCTTACACGTTTGCATGCTGGCAATGAGAGGTAAGTAGTAATAGCATGTTCCCGCCGCACGCTGCACTTCGCTCGACATCGTACAACGGCATTCAATATAGCTTCGATAATTGCATAAATTATTGCGCCCGCTCGCGAAAATACGCTTCTGCCTGAAACAAGTAATCCCGCCGTAATGACTTCGTGTGTGCCGATCGCGATAAAAATGCTAGGGAAATTGTCGGTTTGCTAATTCTACCTTACAAAATCTTGAACATTGCGCGATAGTATCGTTACACAGTGGATGAGAGGACACTAGGTACACAGTGTATTATTGCAAAGGCTGTATTCCAAGCTGACACACGAAAAGTAGCTCTGTTCAAAGTTAACATATAACGAGTAACTTCGTCGCAAGCTAACGCGTAAGAAATAACTCCGTTGCAAGTTAACAGATGAAAAGTAAGTCTGTTCCGAGTTAACGCATGAAAAGCAGTTCCGTTCCAATTTAACGCATGGAAAAATAGATCTATTCCAACTTAACACATTTGAAGTTAGAAAAATCTCGCAGTGAATGATAATTTTGTACTGCTATTTTTAATAATTCTGTGAATGAAAAGAATAAGACGAGATGCTTGAAAGGGTAATACTTTAGGGGGCATTTAGTCTGTTTCTTTAATTTAGAATTTACTATTTATTGGACAATCTAAACATTGTTTCGTGCGTTTTTTGATATTTCCTATTATGTTATAAATATTGACAGGATTTAGCTTTTACGTAATTAATTTCAGGGTATTAAGTTGTTTAGTCATCCGATAAGTTCTGCACTTCATTATCACAATTTATGAATTTAGATATAAATTTATTATTGCATGCGATCTTAGAATCTGAACAGATAATTGACGTATTATACACTTCAATTTCACCAAGAGTTAGCAATATAAAACACATATCAATATAATTCAACAATTTACGTTCAAATTTGAAAGCGAAATTAATTTTAGCAAACGTATTCGAAAAGTCCGATTATTCACTAAAATTTTTTGGAAATATTTCAATTACACAAAAATTCTTTTTACGTCTTACGTTTTTTTTTAATATCAAAAATAAGTAATTTTCGGTATAATCTTTTTGCACAAAAAATAATAAAATCATAGAGTTGCATATGTTAATAGGTACTCTTTTCTTTCTGTATTTTATTTGTGTTCTTTTTTCTTTAATATTTTCTATTTCGTTTTTATTTTCTAATACGCTAATACCGTTTCTAGAAATTACGGTACTGCACTGTGCTCTCTTCTTCCCTTTAATTTTCACATTTTAATGGTTTCTGTAGCTTCCAATATATGCGCATTTACTTCCACTCTGAAACTGTATTATAGTTATAGTATTCTCCGTCCTAAAATCACACAAATCTTATTATAATGTTACCGTTTCTTTACATTTGGTATAAAATGGCTAAAATATCAGTTATGTTCCTGCGGAAAAATTGTTTAATAGAACGATATTATGATAATCGTATGAAAAGCAATTTTGCCTATTGCCATTTCACTCTGAATATTTCAATGTGAATGGCATAAATGATTTTATCCTATGTACACGAACCGTCTACTCTTTTGCCTTTTGATATGCATCAATATTTATGTATTAACATATTTTCCATCAGGTGTGTAATTATCACATTACTGATACGTTTTAACATTTATTTACTGTAATATATCAACAAGATATCAAAGCAAAATCGTGAAATTCATTCGTGGTTTTTACACGTTGCAACTTTCGATAATTGCTTTCGAATCTGCCTCTGATATGAGCTGACTTCATTAACATTACACTGATCGTTCTACATTACTAATTAGCAAATCGGACTGATTGTTAAAGGACTATTAATCACCATTATAATTACATCTCCTCCTCGATATTATTTGCAATATGTTTATGAAACGAAGAGAAACAACGGTGTTTAATCTTCGTAGATCATTCTAACAAGATAATTGAAGACTTCTTGTAGACAACACTGTAAGTGTCAAACATCAAATTTTTTTAGCAGAGAGAAATAGCTCTTCCGACTGAAAATTATTTTCGAAATTCATTTGTTTTGGTTATCATAAACTTAGAAGCATATAATAGAACAAATGCATAGACAAAGTTTTCTATTATTTTGCACTAGTGTAGTCCAAATTCATTAGAAAAAGAATTGTATTTATAGAAAAAGCTGTACGTGCCTCTTAATTGTAGAGAAAACTGAATGTGCCATTCGTTTAAATTTGCAAACACTGTACAACAATTCTTTTTGTTACTATATATTCATCAAGATGTTTTTTCACTTTTATTAGAAAAGTGTGTTTTGTAACATTCCGAGTAGAAATTGTTATAAAACTGATGATATTTAGTGTGCAACACGTCTATCGTTCAACAGCATTTACATCGTTTCATACAGAGGCAATGTCGGACTACTGGTAATTATTTACAAACGGAGATTGCTCTTAAATTCTGTATTGCAGTATTCCCGTTGGCATAATATATGTAGTATCAAAATATGGTCTACAGCAAGGACAAGAAAGGGTGGTTTATTTGAAGTTAAATTTAGTTTTATCCGTACAAGCAATACCCAAAACAAAAACTGACTACAATATCTTCGTACGTCTTACCCTAACACTGGGCTCCCAACTTCTGTCTTCTCAGGTCAAAAATTGCTGACCCTCAACCCTCGCATCCTTCTCTCACTCCTTTACTCATTTAACTTTGACGTCACCAAAGCATACACTCTTACCTACACTCTCTCCCTCTTTCTCTCTTCCCCAGCATTCTTACGATTCTTAGTTTATACCTTAAATTTACAACTTCACAAAGGATATAACATAACAAACACGAAAATGGTACCCCGCTGGGGGTAACCTTCCACATGCTATGTATATCTAAATTATAATATTTTACCAAATTTCCTACTGGACAAATTTTAAAATTACAATAAATAATATATATAAAAAAAAAATTTACAACTTATACTATCCCGAGAAACTCGAACTTAAATATATAATAGACCAAGCGTATACCCCCCTTTTTCGATATTACATATATAATAATAAAAAACATTTAAAAATTTTACTGAAGACTGCTTGTAACTATTAAACGTTTTTAATATTACAGATAATAATAGAGCAAATAATACGTACGTCTTTTTTAAAACGACTCTATTACATATTATTACGGTCTAACAAAGTAGATTAATAGTTTCTTTATTAAAAAAAAAAGATCAAATATCAGAATAATTAATATATCCCAATATTAATAGTATAACAAATATTCCAGTATGGTAATCTGAAATATTGCAAGGCTGAATGAAACTTCCTAAACAAAATACACAGTACGCGGAGTAACGTAATGAATTGTTAAATATTTCACGATTTTCGAATAATTGGAACAAGTTCTCCTCGAAAGTTAACCATGAAAAACTTCTTCAAACTATCAAAAAGCAATTTCCAGAACAAATCTACAAATTACTTAAATCCTACTTAAACAATAGAACCTTTGTAGTAAAAATAAATGATGCATATTCTGAAATTAAGGATATCAAGGCAGGAGTACCGCAAGGAAGCATCCTAGGACCAATATTATACACACTCTATACAGCAGACATAGCAACAACTGTCAATAGCAAAATTCTAACGTTCGCGGACGATACGGTCTTACTAGCGAGACACGCAAATCCAGAAACGGCTGCCGCACTATTACAAGAACACATTACAAAAATAGAAAAGTGGCTGCAAAGTAAACAAATAAAAGTGAACACCAGTAA
>JACXIM010000077.1:774069-792864 GCA_014737505.1 Bombus sibiricus | reverse complement strand
AAAAAAAAAAAAAAAAAAAAAAAAAAAAAAAAAAGTTCTCCTCGAAGAGCGACATTGATTACGCAACAACCTAATGTCTTCCAGGTTTTCGCCTATCTCGATAAATAAGAATATAAATAATTATTAAATACTAATTGTACGTGATTAAATTAATAGATGAATACGATACCGATAGACGAGCAAAACCATTACATTCCGAATTGAATTCTATTCATTAAATACAATTAAAGTTCGATTAACTAATGCGAAGGTAATGTAATTCAATGAATCGATAGCAACATACAGTTGGATACACTCAACATCGGCTAGAAGTATTTCTAATTAGATCTTCGAATAATCAGAAGTCACGCAGGCAGAGTTCGTATAATTGAAATCTGGTTACGAGGCATCCCACCCTAATTGTTTTCGTTATAATTGCAATCACATTCCGCATCTGCAATGATGCACAAGACAATCTAAACATGTAACGACTGTTACGACCGGTGCCGCAGGATTTCTACTATGGCCGGAGGGTTTCTACTATCACCGCAGAATTCCAGCTTCCACATCGACACTATATCTAACTATCGATCCGTTGGAAATCACCTCCGTTCTCTTAATATACAGGTTCGTTCCTTAACGAACAGCGCGCCCACGAAACGCCGTGGAACGTAATAAAATGACTGAAAATGTGAACAAAGATTAATTACCGTTTTATTCGAGAGATCCAAGTTGGAGAAGTTTGGTAATGTAATTACGCTTAGATCCACTTTAATCGAAGAAATGGACACCTTTTCTGACGGGTGGCCTGTTTTACGTTCATTTTGAAAGAAATTCGTGTTGTAACGTAAACAGGTATAAATATATATTCAGGTAAAAATTTCCTTTGTATTTTTTTTTTTTTATTTAATATTTCCAATTCACAATTTGTCCAATTTGGACATTAGGTAGAATTTTCTAGCTGTTAGATTATCATGTGGGTGGCTACTCCCAGCGGGGTACCATCTTCGTGTTTGTTAGGTTATATCCTTTGTGAACTTTGTATTATCGTGAAAATTTTAACAGAGTGATAAAGGCAATTAGCAGCTGTTAGTAACGCGTAAAATTTCTAAATTTCTAAAATTAACGCGTAAAAACTTAATGTTAATTGAATTGTACAAAACGACTATGGTCGATAGATCGAAAAAGTTAACAAGTTTGGAATATTATTTGTGACATCGTCGCAATGAAAATTAATATAAAAAATTCAGAATAATTAAATGCACATCGTCAAATTATTGTACTTAAAAATACTTGTTGATTCTACTTAAAAATATTTATTGAAAAATATTTCCTAAGAAATGTACATCCTCTATGAATAATCTGGATCGAATAGAAATTCAGTTCATTGAATTCATCGATCTGTCTCTACTTTACATAAATCAAGTTGCGCAGCTTGTTTCATCCTTAAATGGAATAAATTACGCGTGTCGGCAGAGAAAGTTTGTCTATTTAACAGACCGCTACACTTTCCCTTGTACATAGCGATTCATGGAAGTTTTATCGAGTGTTGTAGTTCCAGGTGTAAGCAGCTGATATTGTCAAACAAGAGGCGACCCAAGAATGTACTAATTGAAAAAACAGGCCTAGAAACAAGTTGAAATTGATCCACTTACACGTACTTTATAAAAACGGAGAAAACACAGCGAAAAGATCGATTCTCCTTGCTTGTATTCTTTGATATCATATTTTCTCTGCTTCTCGCGAATTTTAAAGCAATCTTGCTTCACGCCCTAGTTCGTTTCTTTATTTTCAACTGATCAGCTTTTGTACTGTTTCTAATGGAAAAAGTTGATAAGTAAGTTGAAACTGATTCACTTTAGACCTTTGTTTTTAACTATCGATTCTTATACTTGTATTATATTTTTATTTAATTCTAGCAAGTTTTCCCATGTTTTACAAATTTAGTATAGCGTTAACAAAACGTACCATACGATTACCCGATTTAACTATTTTACATGCAATTAGGCTACATATGTAGAATAACACACGTAACCGAATCACATTAAATAATCTCGCAAGTAATAAATGTTATCACGAAAAATTCAAACGAATTTCAAGTTTTTTACGAAATATCAATCAAGACAAACTTTCCGAATTTGCAAGTGCAGTCCGTTTTCTATAAGCAAGTGTATTCACCTTTATTTGTTCTATGTCTAACAATTAACAAGATGTTTGCGAGGACATTGTCCATGATCTCACTGTTTCCCGTAATTACCTTAGTTACAGCTGATGGTCAAAGTGATGACCATCGTCTTCCACACAGCTATGCAATTTGGTCATACAGCCAACGCTGCAAGTTCAGTTGTGTCCATATTGTTGCACAGGTTTAAATCGTTCGGTTTGGTGTTTGTTTTATTATCATTGGCAGTTCCACATACGTTTTTTATTTCACATTGGATCCTACCAAACATAAGATCTGGAGATCCAGAAGAAATTCAAATTACATGCGTAATAACAGTGAAACTGTAGCCGAATGGCTATTCGATTATGCAGGCTGAGTGAATAAGAATTATTATCTGAAATAACTCGTTACTCATTGGTTTTATCGAAAAACGTCTTAAATGAATTACGTCGTATTTCAAGAGACTCGTCGGATGGACGGAATTTTATTTCTTTAACACGTTCGTCGCCCAGCGTGATTCGGCTAAGTTTCCTGCGGGGTCCAAATCCGACCGCCGGTACGCAGAACGTAAATAGGGCGACAAGCTGGAAGTCATTGTTTATCGCCATCGTTTATTGTTTATCGCCTTCGTTTATTGTTGATCGCCTTCTATTCATTGTTTATCGCTTTCGATTCATTGTACAGAAAAGATTATTTATTTCTGAAATGGAGAAAGCGATAAGCTTTTCAGCTAGAGTATTCCGAAGGATCTTATGACAGGTATCTCAGATCTTTCATTTAGTCGAGAAGCATACTTGTGAGACGTACATCAGTGATTTTTTCATTCTCAAAATGTTCAGTAAACAGTGTGAAAATATATTTGAAAGTGAGGATAGTAGTGATGACGGAGTCTACTATTGTTCGAAGTGCCCAAAATCACCCCAAATGTGTTTGGAATGTTTTAACGAATACCATGCGATATAGAATAATGTAATATATTATTCAGAATATAAATTAATAAAAAGTATGGTATAATGTGTTTTTAATATTTTTACGTTCTATATCCTATATATAATATCGTATATTTAGTTAACTCGAACAAAAAGAGCGTCACCATACTTTGGTGACGGGGCCCCCACGGAAGTATACCCGTCGCATGGATATGTGCGACGTGGCGACGAACATGTTAAATCTTATGTTTTCCGAGATATCAAGGCGATCTTCAGTTTTTTAAATGGTTCAAAAGTTTATTTTTGATACCATTAGTCGATCCAGTTGGACATTGTCGACAAAAAGGCATCAACCTATTTATACCGAAAAACCACTTGTTTAACAGATATTTTAAAGTGACATAAAATTATAAAATGACATTATTATGACAAATTGACATTATTATGAAAAGGCAAAATTCCATCCATCCAACTGTTCTCGTTAAATATGACATAATTCATTTAAGACGTTTCTTGATAAAACCAATAGATAACGAGTTATTTTGGATGGTACTTTTTATTGACACACTCTGTATATAACAGACACGTAAGTCGTCGGTCAATATTTCTGTAGAAGAAACCATCTAACGTAATTATTTAACATAATTATTATATTATATATAATGTAATAATAAATAATATTATACTTATGTATACATAAGTATAATATTGGAACGTTCCGATATTACGTCGTACCAGTAACAACTTTTCCCAACTGAAACTCAAACACATTCTAAATATTATCCTACGCAATAATTGAAAGCAGAATTCCAAAGATCTGTCTTTGTCCTTTTATATCCGTGTCCCTCTGCAACAACGTACACAACGGCGTGGCCAAATAAGCGAAATAAATCAAATTGCAAATACCGGGACTCATAACGCCGCACCCGTTAATTATACCATCGGGTTTAACCGGAATTAATTCCGAGACAGCGTTAGCCTGGTCGCAAGCGAGCAACAGCAGGTCGAGAGAGTTTCTGGCGACAGTGAGCACGAGCGAAGCACGTTTCATCGTACCGTAAGTAACTACCACGCAAAACGGACATGTTTAATAAAGCTGTGCGTTGATTGCATAAATTATTAACGTTACTGTTGCCAGCCAAACACGAGATTACTCTAGCCGCCTGCATGCGTCTCTGCAAGAGCGAAACAATCAAACTTCGCCAAACTTACTACAACACCAAATTTTCGGCTGGACAACCGCGTTAAGTGCAATCGATTATTGTTACGCGAAACCCACTCTTTTCAGGGTCTTCTGCTTTCGAAAAAGAAGTGAGAGACACAATTTAATATTCTTGGTTGTCCAAAAAGTTTCTTTCGTTTTATAAGGAAATAATAGACGCACAATGTTTTTTGTTTTATTGTTTTTTTTTATTATATTTTATATTATTTTATATTTTATATTTTGTTCATTAAATCAGTGGGTATTATTAATTAATTAGTTTATTGAATTATGCACGAACATAATAATAGAAACATAACGAAATGGATCATACCTAATTCAATAAAATAATATAAAACAAAAATTGTTGTTCATCTATTATCACCTTATGAAACGAAAGAAACTTTACGGACAACCTACCTAATATTATTGGTGAAAATATTTGCGAGATAATTGGATATTAAATATTACGAGTAATCAAGTAAATAGCAATATGACAAACTCTCGTTACGTTAACATATGGCTAGAATCATTGTAATGTAAGTTAAAATTCTGATAACTTCATTTAAACGCGTATTTTATACTTTTAATTTCGTTATACTTTTATCATACTTTTCATACTAATCATACTTTTAGTTAGTCGACGAGGTTGTAAACTCTGTGTGAAGATGATATTTTCGTGACTTGGAAGAATGTAACGAATTTCCCCAAGGATCACGTTTTATATGTAAACTAAAAATTATCCAGATTGAAATATGTTCATCATAAAATAACTGGTAGTAGATTACTCGATCTAAGTTCCTCGACAGAGATACAAAAGTCCATGATTTAAATGCAAGGGGGCCTTTTGCACGCATGGTACTAACTGCTATCTCTTATCGGATTTATTCCACCAGTAAGCGTAGCTCTTCTACAATAGTAAAGATCGAGAAATCTAATCGTCTTAAGCCAGGAGAATGAGATGGCCATATTACGGAACCACATTGTCCAATCTGCGTTCCTTGAAATTGCCTATTAGGCTACGAAGTAATCGTTCTGTAACATGGTGGTGTTACATTTTATTGCGATCACGTTTCAACTGTTAATACAAAGTACACACCTTTTAATAAAATTATATTTACTATCACCTATTACTGTTACTTGTAGTCTTAAAAAAGCAAACTAAGGTTATTCATAGATTACGTACGTTTGTGTATTTCTGGGAAAGTCAAAGGTGCAAACATTCGCGGAATTCACATAATACGCAAGAAGATATACGATAAAATATTCGAAGCACTCCTTATGGTATTACTAACATTCAAATTAAATATGTTAATGTCATCCTTTTGAACATTTAAATTAATAATATTAGACACAACAAATATTAATAACATTAATTATATACAGCCTAATATCAAATAATTTCAACTGATCTAACGACAAGACTGTTATTTTATTTGTATAAGATTATTTTTAAAAAATTACTGACAACGAGTGAAACAAATGTCCACCAATAGTTTCCATTTCCCAATTTTCATAGTTATCCAATACACGTTCGTGTAACGATATTAATAATAAGAATATATATTCATGTAACACATTTGTTACATTTTTTTATATTGTTAACGTCTATTTCCCTTACGTTATCTTTAATAATCTTATTTTTCACATTACATTTATATTTACATCTGATACATATCCTGACATTTTCCACCAGTAAGAATTGTCTGTGTACGTGAAAATTTCTAATATTATTTTTATTATTTATTTAGTCCGTGCCTTTCGGCTTTGGACGAACTTTCGGTTTACATTTCTTACATTTATTGTATCCTTAGCCTATTCTTATCTCTATCAGCTAAAGCTAATGTCTATCAACTATTGCAACTTATAACTACACATTATTGCCGCTTTGGTCTTTGGTCTCCTTGCTGTGCTTCCTTCCTGTCATTCTCCCCCGTCGTGTATTGCTCTTGCCCTTCTCTTCTCTACTATTGCTTTCAATTCCCTTAGTCCTTCTCCAGCCTCATTCAGTGTTTCTTCCATGTCTTTCGGACCACCCGTTATCTCGCATTCTTCTATTACATGTCTCAGATCCTCTTCCTCCCTTTCACATAGTCTACACCTTTTTTCTCCCTCCTCTTTCCAGTATTCCCTCGCCCTTGTCTCGTTTCCACACCTGAATCTGGCTATAATTTTCCTGTCCTTCCACTTCATCCTCCCTTCCAAGTATTTTGGTATCTCATCTTCGGTCATATTTCTAATATGTTTGTATCTGGATTGAAAATTTCTAATATGTTTCACATAAGAATCACAGGCCATACATCATGCCAATCTGTTTAGCATATAATATTGGAATTTGATATGATAGATATGCATAATTATTTATGCAGCTGCAGCTACTGTCTAATATATTTATATTAACAAAGACTATGAGATTCGAATAAGAACAAAATTGCAAAATCTGTAGCAATAGAATCTGTTAAAGTTTAGAATCGAAACACAGCTATTTCAAAACAGGATAAGTAATCGCTATTCTATTATCAAATGTATCATAGTTTTTTATCGTTTCATTCGACGCTTCACAGGTCGAAATCCACCCGCAATGCAACATTCTTACGGCTTCACGTGTTCGTATACAATTTCAACGTCACTGGACAATTTAAAAAATTACCACCGTCATTTGTCAAGCCTGGGCGACATTTCTCATCACATTGAGTTAAAACCCGGAGTTTTACACATGACTTTAGTAGAACAGTGTACACGTGTACATTGTACAAACACGTGAAACACGTTCGTATCCTAGCGCGTACAGATGGGCGTGATTCGCGTCATGGAAGGGTTTAGCCGAGCTTCCGCGACGAAAGTAGCTACCGTGGTGAAACGAGTTGCTTCAGCTGCCACTCTGAATGTTGATGATTCTTTTCAGAGTTTTGAGCGCCGCCGCGTCGCAAGAGGACTCGGCATAATTTAGTTGCGATTACACGCACTGCCTTGTTTACAGACGACAACTAGGAACACTTTTCGACGCGAAAGTTGGTCTTGCTCCAAGTTGACTGAACAGAGAGAAAGTGCCGCCGTCTTTTACATCTGCGTCCTTTTTATTCTTTTTCGCTTTTTGTCTTTTTCTATTTTTTTTTTTTTTTTTTTGTGTATTTAGTAGTAATTAGAAGCGCCACAGCCAAGAACAGGGAAGATTCGTGGCTCGACGAGGTCATCGAAGCGAAACTCTTTTATATGAGGCAGCGATAATTAGGGGACGCGAGACGATCTGAAGACTTCTTTGCAGACAGCACTAGAAACGTCAAACGCTAAATTTCTTAGGAGAGAGATGAAGCTTCTCTGGTTTAAAATTATTTTCGAAATTTCATTTCTTTTAATTACCATAAAATCTTAAGCGTACAATAATCCAAATGCAGCACAAAATTTTCTTTTTTTTTTTGCACTAATATATTAATCAGGAAAAGAATTGTTTTTCTAGAAAAGTCTGTATTGTGTCTCTTAGTTGCAGAAAAACTGGATGTGCCATTCATTTAAATTTTCAATCATTGTACCAATCCTGTTTGTTCTTACGTAACTTGTATAAAAACAGAAAATATACATCTTCCGGATGTTCTTTTTATTTTTGTTACAAAAATATATTTTATAACATACCAAGTGAGGGGGAAAGGATAAGGGAATCCAAATATAACATACACTACAGAAAAATCGCCAAAGAAGAGTTATCAAAGTACTTAGAAGGAGGACGAAGTGGAAGGACAGAAGAATATTAGCAAGATTCAGATGTGGAAACGAGACCAAAGCGAGGGAATACTGGAAAGAAGAGGGAGAAAAAAGATGCAGACTATGTAAAAGGAAAGAAGAAGACCTGAGATATGTAATAGAAGAATGTGAAATAACGGGAGGACCAAAGGACATAGAAAAAACACTAAATGAGACTGGAGAAGGACTAACAGAACTAAAAGCAATAATAGAGAAGAGAAGGACAATACAAGACGGGGAGGGACGACAAGAAGGAAGCACAGCAAGGAGGCAAAAAGTTGCAATAGTTTTTAATCATTAGTTTTTAGTTTTTTTAGTTTTTTAGTTTTTAGAGATAGAATAATTAAGGGAGTGCAATATAATATAGTGGATAAGAGGAGAGGAAGATATATAAGAAGCGAAATAGGTACAAGAGATGTAAAACATAAAGTTCGTCCAAAGCCCAAAGGCACGAACTAAGCAATAATAAAATAAATATAACATATCGAGTAAGATTTATTATAAAATTGGAGATATTTAGCGTTGGGCGTGTCTGCCGCTTAATGGCATTTACAATTATAATATTTTATAGAGGCAATGTTGCATTATTTACAAATGGCAATTGCTTTTAAATTCTACATTACAGTATTCCCATTGGCATGTAGAATATTGTTATATATTAAACCTTTGCACTCTGAATTTTATTTGAATTTCCCAATGCGTTTAAGTGTTTTATTTGAAATTTACTTTAACTAAAAAATAAGACAATTTAAATAAATAAAGGAAGAAACAAAATCACTTAAATACCAGTTTTATTTACACTATTGTTGTATTTTGTAATTTTTAGGTGTATGATATATCCTGAAACAATTTCCAGGATACAATCCTTTAAAAAAATTCCACTGGCTCATTGGCAGACGTTCCAACTTAAGCATGCAGAGTAAAATAATGCTATATAAAGCCATATTAAAACCTGTTTGGACCTATGGGATCCAACTATGGAGAACAGCAAGTAATTTCAACATAGAAATTCTTCAACGATTCCAATCAAAAACTCTAAGATCCTTAATAGATGCACCTTGGATGTTACCAATGAAACAATACATCGCGACCTTAAGATACCCACAGTTAAAGAAGAAATATCCAAATTGAGTAATAAATATAACATAAGAATTAACAACCACCAAAACCCATTAGTTACACAATTACTTGAAACGACGGATCAGATCCGCAGGCTAAAAAGACATTATCCTTTAGATTTAAGCATTAGATTCAGCTAGAATCAAACATACGATAATCACCTATTATACACGTTATAGTACCACGCCAGAATAACTGTAGGAATGAATGTTATATTATAAGTTTGTAGAAAACAGTATGATAAATACAATATCGTTGCACTCACGAGAATCGAATATAAAACTCCGTTTCGCGTATTCTTTTCACACTAATTCTACGGCACAACAACACAACGAACCTCTCACGACGACGATAAATTCAACTCTGACAGCATTCTCCACGCTCATTTTTTCCCTTAACATACCTTGGTAACGCTCACGACACTCCTTGACAACATTAACTTATCTTGACAACGCTAATAAACAATTACCCCTCACGTAACTTACCACATAACTTAGTTATAATTCTCAATGAGAATTGATTGTAAAATTCTTCGAAATAAAAAAAAAAGAAGGATACAATCCTGGTTTTCTTTCGTACGTTTCACAAAAAAAAAAGGTGGGACTGAAAAAATGTCAAGTGGGATTCGACAAAGGATCTCCTGAGATAAAAACTGATGTCGAGTCACACTCGACATAGGAGTGCAAAGGGTTAATAATATTCTTTAATTTTTGCATTTACAGTATCGTTGACAAGAAATCTTCAAGTCGAGGTAATACCACTGCGCGTGGTGGAACATGCGCGTGGTTGGACTAAGACAAAAGACGTGGGACTAAGACAAAAGACAAGGGGTTGCTAAGAGACGAAAACGAATTGTCAGTGTTAGTTGAGAAGCCAGAGATTGTGAATTGAGAAGTCAGAGAGTGCGAATTGCGTTGTCGAGAGAGTGTTGCTAGCGTTGTCGAGAGAGTGTTGGATCCCTGGTGACGAGAGAAACAAATTAACTATCTAGTTGTCTTAATTATAATCTGTTTAATCCATTTATTGTAAATAAACTAATTGTAGTAAAGATCCTACAATACTGAGTAACTGATTGTCTTAACGATCGTGTTCGTTTATTTATACTGGCCGGAGGAGTACCAGAAAGTTTAAATTTAACTTCTATTGACGGCGACATTGTTTTGTCCTGAGTTTATTTATCGTTACGTTTTGTACGTCAAGACGGTGTCAATGTCCCAAGGCAAAATAACAACATGAGTCGCTCTCGATTCGCATCGTCCTCTGACTCATGTGCCGCTACAATAGTAACTATGCGATGTGCGATGTTATTATACATTAAATAACACGTGACTTTCCAAGCTTATTGATGGTACATTGAGGAAGAGCAACTGCAGGATATCCAGACAGGCAATGATACCTTTAGCTATTTTGCTAATGAAGATTACATTCAGATACCATCCTTCTCTTGATCGGTGTGAAGATTTAAACTGTTAAAGACACTGTGATAATAGTGAGAATTAAAGACACTGTGATAATAGTGAGAATCAAACGGCGCCGCTTGTTCACTATATTTGGCAGCCAAGTTTAAAAATTAGTGTAGAACACTCTCGATATTACGGCTGTGAGATATACAAGATCATACATACAAGATATACATATATATGTCGGCGATTGGAACTTTCTCGATGCTTCTCACCAGTATATAGCAAACGAACGCACTCGTAAAGAGAGGAAAATTTTCATCAGTCTATTATTCGTGCGATCGCCTCGGAAAGTTACATATCGAGCAGTATATACCGAGCGTCCCAGCAATCGTGTTTTGTGCTTCAAAGTATTCTACGCTTAGTAAAGAGTTATCCCGTTGGCCGTGGATTCGTTATTGAACCCAAGAACATAGTCAATAGCATCTCGCGTGTCTAAACACCACGGTTATTCGTCAAACTTTGTAAAAAGTCATATTTATACCTATAAATATAATTTCTGTTGTACAAAACGATGGCTAACTCAAATGAAGAATTGTCACGCGCCCTGGATTCTAATGATAACCCGACATAGATTAATGTAAATATAATTCATATTCTAAAATTGGTCCAACAAGGTGGCAGTGTAGTATTCTAAGAGCGTTCGTATTTTTGAAGAACTTGGAGGACTCGAAGATGGTATTCCGCTGGGGGTAGCCATCCACATGTTATTTAGCAATTAAGTTAGAAAAACTTACCAAATGTCCAGCTGAACAAATTGTAAAGTACAAATTAAATAATAAAAAAATACTTGGACAATTGTACAATTCTAAGACAGTGTATTCGACTTTTGCGTCGCTCAGTGGAGTGGCGCAAACGTATTAATTTCTAGAGCGTAAGAGAGGGATGAAAATAGACGTTATCAACGTGGAATGACAGAAGCATGAAGTAATGAAAATACACAGTGAGCCTGGATAATTGGATCATCGTTCTCGCATCGGTAATCCAACTACTCGGTTCGTCGTGAGGATAATTCATCGGGTCCCCATCGAAGCTGACTTGCATTAATCAGCGTCTAAGTAAAGAGCGTTCGTTGTCCTACAGCATGGGTTTCAGGGAAAGACCGGCTTTATCAACGACTTTATCAGGATAATCGAATGGAGTCGGTCAACCGAACTCTTTGGCCAGGATGCATCACCCTGACGAAGTGCCGGACTGTGGAGCGACGAACTTGACGAAGTGACTATTTCCGTGCCTGTACGTTGCCATCGTAAATCACAATCGACAGAGCCAGCAATTCGGTAGCCGTAAAAATTGCTTCTTTCACGGTGGCCGTGAGCATTGTTTGCGCCTCACCGCGAGAACAGTGATGGATGACGTTCTGGCGTAGAACACCTTTGCCGTATAATTAAACCGAGACGTCAATTACCAGCAGTACTCTACGTTTCTCTGTCGACGTAACAATTTACTAAATCAATTATTTCCCAGATTTGTCAAATTTTTGAGCTTCCGCGTTGATATTTCCGATATTTGAAATTTCAAAGTATCTCGGTCGTTCACATTTTCGCCGCGTTATTATTTTAAACCAATCGGAACTGATAATTAGATATTGCGACAGGTTTAGCTCTTACTAGGTCGTCGTTTATTTTTCATCAGTTTAACGTTCGAATTACTGACCTACAATGTGAGTTTAAACGTATTATGTACAGATACTAATTACAGGAACTGAGGTTTTTTCATTCATTGTTATTTAATCTTTTATTCTTAAAACCTGTGATTAGTAGCTATTTGTAACTTGGCTCGTCCATTTCCTGAACGTAAAAAGATTTTAAAAAATTTTTTATGAAAATGATCGCAATCATATTTCTATGACAATAATAAAAAATTATAAGTACCAAATTAATAGTACTAAAATAAACCATTTGAACAATATCTTAGATGCTGATGTTTTTTTGATATTCGCTACGTGAAGAAACGAGGTGAAGTACGAACTGAAATGATTTATGAATTAAGATATGAATGAACAAAGATATATTATGATAAAAATAATGAAAAAAGACAAGCAATTACGGTGATCAAAATAATTTGAATTGTTACAGTAGAAATGGTATTTTTTAAAATAAAAAGAATGCTTGATTCTCCAATTCTCTTAAGAACATTAAACTAATTGCATAAAAATATCTAAAAATGTACAACGTCTGTGTGTGTATATATAAGTCTACAAAAGCTGTACATTATAAGCATACCTACTGCAAAAAATCAATTACCGCAATCGTAATCAGGTCTTAAGAAATGAACACTTCATAAAGTCCTTATCAATTTTTAATCTGCACTCGTCTCTCAGTTTTGCATGTTAATAATATATCCCTCGATGTCAATTTAACACAATGGCGAAAGTCAATGAAATGGGGCGACAAATAATACATTTCGAAAACTATTTTATTGGGATTTCGGACTCCTCACAAAAAAAAGAAAACAAATAGAAGACAGAAAGTTTCAGAAAAATTGTTCCACAAATGCGCAATATAATTTTTCACAAGAAAAGTGCGCGAAAGTAACACAAGGGACATTTAGGGATTAAAAGTTTCGAAATAGAATAGGCAATGTTAAAATCGGCAAACAATCGATCGTTTCCAACTATACGTTCGTCCCGGCAGAGAAAGTTGGAAAAGTTGAAGAAGACCGACATCAAAGTCTCGCAATTGTCTCTTCATCAGGTAAGCACGTCAGTCCACGTTTAAGGTTCCCCGACAACTTTATCTTTTTACCGCGCCACACGCTTCAGAAAGTCGTTAAAATAGTATTAAAAGCGGACTTATTATTCTTTCCCTTTCCTCGCGCAGGGAGCAAAGTTTATTATAGTTTTCCGTCCGTCTCGTGCGGATCCGGTACTGTGAAAATCTCGGCATTATACGCGTTTCTTTGTAAAGCACTTCAGCTCATTAAAGGATTCTTCATTTCTGCGGCGCATCGCGTTTCCTCTATTCTTTGTTCTCTCAGTCTATTATGCAGCCAGATTATATAATCAGATATTACCTTATCCCAAGCCGCGCGCACGTACGTACAATTCCACTACGCAAATTGCGACTTCGTAGCTCTCATTTTTAACCCGGCCGAATTACCTTAATACGCCTTCGCCGACCTCGAAATTAGGCATCGCCTGCCACCCGTTTTGCGATATTGGTCCACGAGAAAAATTTCGTCGCGCCTTTTCGAACAGAGAAAATGAATTTTATTGCGGAATGAACCGACCAGTTGCCACAATGATATTCTGTGCAACTAAATACGTACGCTTTTCCCGGGGAAAATTTTAACTCGTACGTTACAACGGAATCGTTAAGAAGAATATTTGCGAAAAGGTAGAAAAAGGGTCCCCAAGCGACGCAAACCTGTAATCAAATTTTTCAAATAAGCGTGTTCTGTTAACTCTTTTACAGGTAAGACTTAAGTATAACATTACAAACGTTATACATTAAATGTTAATGTGGTGTCAAACATGATCCTACTATTTATTGAACTTTTTCAACATAATGGAAAATTGACTTAATTTTTAAGTTTAAATACTTTTATGATTTCTGAGAAATATATACTTCTATCTTGTATAGTATAGTATACATAAATATCTTGTACTTTTTATATTTACTTTCAAACATACTTCAAACCTGACCAGTAAAATCATGGTAGTCGAGTCTCATAACAGTATCAATAAAATTTCTGACATTTCAAAAAACCATACACATGATATATCCATAAAAGGTGTCTGCAATTATTAAAAACTTTCGTGAACCTGTGTGAAAACAAAATTCTAGTAGAATAAAATTATCGTTCCATGTAAAATCTTTTCCTTAAAAATAATACCATTTTGAAAGAATTAATATACAACTGATATGTTTTCTAAAATACCTGAATACGATATTCTACTTTAAGACAAGGAACATATACAAACACGTATATTATTCAATAAGTCATTACAAATTCCTTTCAATTATTGGCTCTTTTGTCCAGTCTACTCTAGTTGCATAGGACGAGCTTAGTTTATTGCTGCCTGGTTAATCCTATTGGTAACTTGTGTCACCTCCCTTGTAAGACGCCTAAAATAACACAGCTCCGGGCCGCAGGCTAAGTTTCCTACTTTGAAACTATGTTGGTAATCGTCGAGCCAAAAATTTAGTTTTGCCTTAATAATACCGTATAACTTGCAAGTTAAATATCCACGCGTTTATATTTCAAAAATTTTATACAGTACAATTCTACTGTTACGTTTATCGTTACGCTCGTGTAGCCATCGATAGAAAGCTGGAAGTTTTTATTTTCATAGAAAGCCAAATCTTTGATCTCCGAATAACCGCGATATAAATTTCTTCTGGCGTTAAACTTAAAGAAAATGCGTTTAATTCGAGAGAAAATTTGCAGCAATCGTCACGGATGAAAATATCTGGAAGAAAGACTTTGGACATTGAAATTTCTAATCACTTTTTATGATTTTTATAAATTTTGTTTAGACTAACTACCAGTTATATGGGACCAGACCTTCTCGGGATGTAAATTTAAGGTTCAAGTACAAACGTAATTTTTTTATTCCAATTTTTCTCCTCTTTTAACAACATTTTTAACTACCACGATTAACAATTTCGTAAGCTGGCGCGCTACAGCTAAAAAACTAATTGATTAATCAATTTTGAACGAAGTTCGTTCACTTTGTTGCAAATTTCTTCACGGATTGAACTTCAAATTTTTATTTGCTCATCTATTAGTAATATTTTTTAAAAGCAATATAAATTCAATTTATCTGCGAAAAAGGTACATTTTTTTCTGAATGCTACAACTTTCCAATTTTTCATGTCTTTCTTCCAAAACCTAGCACAAACTCTTTACTTTATGAAACTCTACGAAAATTTCTTAGCTTTCGACTAATTTTTTTCTGATGATTATGACAAATTCCGTGCAACACGCCAACAATAGATCGGAATCGGAAATGGAGTGGAATAGTCACGGATGAAAATATCTGGAAGAAAGACTTTGGACAGTGAAATTTCTAATCACTTGGCCAGCCGCTTTAAGCTTCCGCAGGTTGCCCCACTATAATTTTTCCACACGATTTTCTCTCCAAGTATTTGTGCCGCCTCGCTTGATTGGTCGGTTGAAGCATGATAAACCGCTTTATGTTTAAGTACAAGGGTCTTAATAATTCCTTTGAGTACAAGCCCGAGGTGGTGTTTCTCCATAGATTTAAGAAAACTCCACTCTGATTGATGCTATTACTGGTTCAAAGCGATTTATTTATTTATTTTTTTTTTTGATAGTTCCTAAACTTTAACAGCAACGCTCCTCTTCTTCGTTTTAATAACTATAGTTTCCATTAAAAAAAAAAAAAAAAACGGACGACATATTACGATGATCACAAGCGAAACAATCCGATCGTCACAGTCTTCGAAAATAAAAGGTGGAAAGAAGATTTCTGAAAACGAGTTTAATTCGTATTTTGGTTTCTGCCGTGCACCACAAATCTAGCTTATTCGCGAATGGGAACCAGAAATATTCAAAATATAATATGTGCAACTACGTTTCGAGAGCATTCCACACATCCCAATTCCGTACTACCAATATCAAAACAAAAAAAAAAAAAAAAACAAAAAAAGAAGATGGGGAAACGATTTATCTTGAAACACGATATATATATGCGCGTGTGTGTGTGTATATGTGTGCATACTTCTACTAGATCGTAGCGTTGCAGGCACGAAATCTGTTTATAAATCACGCGGAATCTGTGCTTCGAAACCGAATGGAAAAAATGAAACAAAAAAGAGAAAACAAAAACGAGGGGGAAAAAGGAAAGAATCAAACACATCAAAACATGCATACAATATAGGTACACGTGTCACGCAATAAAATTCGAATGCCGACCATCCGCTTTTACAGCGCGTTTCCAGAAAACGACCATTCCCGCGCGAAAGGATGCACCCGCACGAAAATACAATATGATTTATTTGCTCGGCGCCGATCGTAATTCTGCCATGCTCCATTCGCTTTTAACGACTAACGACGTTTCCAACAGCACTTACCGCCAGTTTCCTCGAATTCTGAACATATGTGACACGATCGGAGACCTTGCCCTGCAAATCTGACGACCAACCATAGGTTCCTCGAGATTCGTATCTGGACTTTATTTCCTCCGTTTTCACGTCAGAGAAGACACTGGCGCGCAAAAGTATTTGGATACTTATATTACGAATATATCGTGTTAGACGAAATATTTTTCGTTTTAGGAATTTCGTTAGCATTGTATAATCAGCGGACTGCGGATTCTTATGCGAGTTCCTATCTTTATAAATTCAATTAAAGAAATGAATCGTGGGCAGACATTTATTTCATGCTCTGAATGTTGAGACAGATACACTGTACTTTTGATATTTGCTATTAAATAATTTTTATATTAAATTTCCTGTGAATGCGAAAATATCCACGGTCTTGTATAATGAGACGCGACTATCACGATTATTATTTTATTTATTATTAGAGTGAAACGAAATTATATACGCTCTATAGACTCTTTCGACAATCGAACTACGTGCTTTCAGATGGCCGAGATTATTATTTATTATTACTCTAGTGACAAACCCGGACGAACCCCCAAGAATGTACTAATATCAAAATATATTATTTCGAGAACAAGGACAAGCAAGGATGGTTTATTTGAAGTTAAGTTTAGTTTTATCCGTACAAGCAATACTCAAAACAAAACGGACTACAACATCGTCTTACGTCTTACTGCGCGTCTTATGGGTACGTCTTGCCCTAACACTGCGCTTCCAACAACTCAACTAATTGTCGATTCACACACTCTGCTCTCGCATCCCTTTTTGTCTTTTCTTAGACTCCCCACGCACGTATTACGCAACCGCTCGTAGTCAGGGTCACATAGGCCTTTTCTACGAAACTATTCACTTGAAGGACCAACGACACATTGATGGGCCCAACGGCGCCTCGGCTCTCGCGGCATTGTTTATGGTTTACTCGATATCTTCTAGGCCTTTTTCCACGATACTACATTACTTAGTCCGTGCCTTTCGGCTTTGGACGAGCTTTCGGTTTTACATCTCATTTACCTATTACGCTTTTACATTCTATCAGTCTTATGGCGTTATCACCTTATTGCCTCCTCCCTTATATCTATCTAAACTCTTTTCCTTGTCTATCTCTCTTTTCTTATATATCTACCTCCCCTCTTATCCACTCTATTATATTGCACTCCATTATATAATCTGTCTCTAAAACTATGGCAACTTTTGGGATTTTGCCTCCTTGCTGTGCTCCCTTATTGTCGTTCCTCCCCGTCTTGTATTGCCCTTCTCTTTTCCATTATTGTTTTCAATTCTATTAGTCCTTTTTCAGTCTCATTTAGTATCTTTTCTGTGTCCTTTGGTCCTCCCGTTATTTCGCATTCTTCTATTACGTGGCTCAGGTCTTCTTCTTTCCTTTTACATAGCCTGCATCTTTTATCTCCCTCTTTTTTCCGGTATTCCCTTGCTTTGGTCACATCTGAATCTTGCTAATATTTTTCTGTCCTTCCACTTCATCCACTCTTCTAAATATTTTGCTAACTCTTCTTTTTTTTTATATTATTTATTGAATTTTACAATTTGTCCAGTAGGACATTTGGTAAAATATTATAACTTAAATATACATAGCATGTGGAGGGTTACCCCCAGCGGGGTACCATCTTCGTGTTTGTTAGGTTATATCCTTTGTGAGATCTGCTGGGTGTTTCCTTTTTAGTCTTCTTTTTATGCTTGTGTTGATCGTTTCCGCAGCCAGCCGGTTTGGGTGTGTTGCTATTCTTAATCTGTACTTTTCCGTGCATCTGCTAATCTCCTCTTGGACCGTTGGTATTCCCAGGTCCTTCCGAATATCTTCATTTCTAACGTACCATGGGGCGTTTACTATTGTTCTAAGAATTTTAGCTTGCATTGTCTCTATTTTGCTTATATGGCTCATTGCTGCTGTTCCCCATAGTGGTATTCCGTACCTCCAGATTGGTTTTATGATCGTTTTGTATATTATTAATTTATTTTCTGTGCTTAATTTGGATTTTCGACTTGTTAGCCAATGCATTTGTCTCCTTGTTATCTGTATTTTGTCTATTATTGATTTAATATGTTGTTTCCATGTAAGTTGTGTGTCTATGTGAAGTCCTAGGTATTTGACTTGCCTTGTTTGTAATATGTG
>JACXIM010000077.1:736532-773720 GCA_014737505.1 Bombus sibiricus | reverse complement strand
GCTGTGTCATCCGCGAAAGTCAGTATTTTACTATTGGTAGATGTTGGTATGTTGGCCGTGTATAGTGTGTATAGTATTGGTCCTAAGACGCTTCCTTGCGGAACCCCTGCCTTGATGTCTTTAACTTCAGAGTATGTGTCCTTGATTTTTACTACGAAGGTTCTGTTGCTTAAGTAAGATTTTATTAGTTGGTATATTTGCTCTGGGAATTGTTTTCTGATTGTTTGAAGTAGGCTTTCGTGGTTTATTTTGTCGAATGCTTTCTCAATATCCATAAAGAGGGCTGTGCAGTATTGTTTGTTTTCTATTGCTATTATTATTTCATTAATGAGCCTGTGCATTTGCTCTATCGTGGAGTGTTTGTTTCTGAATCCAAATTTGTGATCTGGTATTAATTTTTCCTTCTCTATTATTGGTTTTAGGCGGAAAACACAGGGAGTAGTGATATTGGTCTGTAAGATGCTGTTTGGTGTGGGTCTTTGCCTGATTCAGATAACATAATGATCTGAGCTAGTTTCCATAACTCTTCTTTGGCGATTTTTCTATAATAGATGGTCGAGATGGTACATGGATATTGTTTCGCTATCTGTTACACCGGTTAAGATATATCGATATTTTTTCCGTGAGCCAGGTGGAATGGAATAGCGGAAACCAGACTCGAATATCATTGAGATGATGTAGACGGTGCTGATCCTTATCACGCACGGTACTAAATTTACTTTACGGCTAAGCCCTGTTTAAATGGTGATCAATGTACCCGATTCACGTTGTCCCTTGGGATAATTTATCGCTTGTATCGCATGATTTTACACGAAATGTTTATTCGAGGGATCGACAGATTAATAAGAGAATAGTCTCAGCTTGTTCTTTCAAAGAATACCATATAATGTGTCGTTCTAAACGTATACGCGTGATTATTTTTGTAAATATCAGAAGCGCGAAAAAATATTTCAGGTGAAAGTTGTTTGACTTTAATGGGGAAGCTTAAAAAAAGATATTTCAATTTTTCTTTTGCATTCTTGTTTAAAGATATTTCAAAGCCAATGTTACTTTTTAAATCAAACTATACACTTTTTTTTGATAAGCTAGTCGATGCACTTTTTAATTCTCTGTGAAAAAGTATTGAGATATTTGGCTCGAAAAATGACTAGTTTGAAAAACTTTTTAACTTCGATGTTGTGAAACTTATCGTATACAAGAGAAGAGAAAACAACGCTGTGCTTTTTCGTTTATGCTTTCCTTGTCCTTAAATTTAAAACATCTTCCATTTAATTAATCATTTGTCGACCCAAATACCTGACTACTTACTTGTACAGAATTAGAAAGTGCATCGAATGGTGTGTAAAAAAGTGGATAGCTCCATTAAAAAAAGTTCCATTAGAATCTCCTTAAATAAAAATGTAAAACAAGAAATTGAAATATCTCATTAAGTTTCTCTCATGAAGTTAAACAACTTTAATTTGAAACATTTTTTCAGCATCATTTTTCATATTTACAGAAATAATCACGTGTTTAAACGCGTTTAAAACGTTCGGTATCATAAAATCAAAATTACACTCGCAAATTGTTAATCATAACGAAATTTCAATGAGCTGTTGATGTAGTGTTATTTCTATTTGATTATTTCAGAAACTTTGCTATCACATTTTTACCAAAGTGTTGGACACTAAAATTCTTTCGAATAATTCCATACTATAAACACGCTTGGTACACCGATATAAAACTTTGTATTATTATTTTCTAACGAATCCCAACACGATACAACAAATTTACGCACATTTTCTATTGCAAATAGTTATGTCGACCTTCGGAAAAATGCAACATTTTCCTCTTTATTCACGCAAACATATCGTAATCGAACTTGGAGAAATTAATTCAGCAGTCGTAAATAAAATTTCGTTCGTTGATGCAGAGCGTTCCGATCGAGTTTCACAAAATTCTATCCGAAATTTCAATATTTTAGGAAAAAATTATCGATGCACCAGCGCGTACAGTGGCAATTAAATCGCGTCCAAGTTCCGCACGTGTGAGCTCGCGAATTAATGCCACTAAATATGATCAAATTTTAATGGTATTTACTATGACCTGGCGAAAATACCACTTCCACGTTCTCATTACAATTTGATAATACCACCAACGAACGGAAACCGTACGCTAAAATACGTATAAACAACACATCAAATATGAAAGTTCGATTTTACGAGTGCCATCTGCTTTGCTCGTATCGTTCGAGGAGGCCCGTCACGGCGGTCTATCGTAAAATTTTTATAAACCACTTGTCCCGAGATCTTCTGCAATTGCGTAAAAACGAGAGCATCATCTTTTTATAAACACTTCTCGATGACCCGGAAATCTATAGAAAATTTTATTCAGACGTCCTGCGAAATTTGTTAAATATTTCATAATTCGTAAATGTATCGTAGCTTCAACAACAGAGAAAATAAATAATAGTTAGTAATAAGAATAAATAATAATTTTGATGAAATGTAATTAAAACTTCTGCCCCTAGAGAATTGATACGATTACGATTGAAGACTTCTCGTAGACGGCACTGTAAGTGAAAAAAATAAAAAAAATTTTTTCTTTATCGTATAATGTCCCATGTGCCAGTGGCACCATAGCGTAGAATTTAGGAGCAATTTCATTATAATATAAAAGCATTATAACATATACTTTTCTGACAAAAATAAAAGGAACATTTTGAAAAAATGTATTTTCTGTTTCTATGCAAGTTATTTGGGGACAAATGGGATTGGTACTTACAGCACTTGCAAATTTGATAGCACGTTTAATTTTCTCTACAAAGAGAAGGCATCTCATTAAGAGATGGCATATGCAAGCTTTTCTACAAATATAATTTTTTTTCTGATGAATCTGTATTAGTGCGAGAAATAGAAAATTTTGTAATTAAATTCTTATGACAATCAAAACAAATGAAATTTCGAAAATAATTTTAAGTTAAGTTTCTTCACTCCCCTGAAAAATTTTACATTGTCTTCAAGAAGTCTTCAATTATGTGTATCCAAACAAAACAAAACATTAGCAGACGTATTGCTTTGAAACCAACAACATTAGAAAAAATTAGAAAATGAAACGAAAAACATTAGGAAACCTCCGTCAGAGAAAATTAGCGAGAAACTGTTTTATCAAACAAATGTTTTATCCTGATCGATGGTCGTCGCTACTCTTTTTTACCAAAAGTAAGCAAGGGTCTTGCCTCATAGAAGTTGTTCAAGTTCAAGTTAATTTTTTCTTTGATTAAACAATCGCAGTTAGAGTTTTGGCACGATTTGGCAAGGATGGCACTTCAGAAACGCTACCTACATTTATTGTACCTCTGGCTTTCCTAGTTTTGTCTTTATCTAGTCACATAATTTTCTGATTTGATCACATAGATAATTCTCAGTTTTACTTTTTCTTCTTATTTCTAATTTACATTCCAGTTAGCCACTTTCATAGCACACAGCTGTCACGTGTAGTGATAAGTTTGTTTTTATCCCAACAAAGTCTTTTGTCTATCTTATCTATATTGTATTGCTGATTCTCTTGCAGATTTTTCTTTGGTCCTTTTTCTATTTTTTACAATCTTGTCGCGTCTCTGTGATACGATCTGTTGAGGTTGAGGTTGACTAATTGATTATCAATTAATCCTTACTTCTTATTAGTTAACCCCATTAATCCTTGTTACGCCACGAGGCTTACCATAGGCCGTATTTCTAACCGTCGCCCTTGGCACGACAATGTCGCAGCCGCACCGTCACAATCGGCCCGACAAATATACAATTTCTCGATAAACAGTAAACAGAGCGAGTTCCAGAACCTTCGAATCGGTTCGTTATTTACTACGCACATAAGGCGACACGCGTGATCATGGCGTGATCGGTGGCGTGACCCGAGCATTGGTGGGGGTCGCCGCCCAGAAAACACAAAGGGATCATCGAAGGGCAATCAGGATCAGCATCGATCGAGGATCCAAACTAAACAAATTAAGGAGTCTAACGAACAAATCCAAGTCGCTTCGTCTACTAAACATATCAAATTCTTGTAAAGTCGAGTCGAGTTATCACATCAAATTAATTGTATAATCGTTCCACAATTTGTGACGTGCTCATTGTATATTATATATTGTAGAATATATCATTCTTTGTTAACCCTGTTAATTCAGTGTTAACTTCATTTAACCACCTCTGTTATCTTAACCGAAACAGGGGAACGACTAATTCGCGGCGTCGATTATCAAAATCATAGCGAGAATTTACGCCTCTCGCTGACGCGCTTTCCTCGCGATCGCGTCTCTCCGCGAAAGGTCGTAACACTCCTCATAAGGAGTTTCGAAAACATTTAGAAAAGAAATTATAGCGTAACTGTAATCGCTTTACTTCTCTACACTTCATTTTCTACTAATTTCTCCGTCTATTTTCGATAAACTAATACAATTCTGTGCATGAATTTGTAATAGAAAGATATATTGAAATGAATAAAGGTATAAGTATAAGTTTATACTGATTTAGATCGTTACTCTCTTAGTTTTACTAGACAATGGAATGATAGGAAGCACGTTCATATATTTATAGCAAAAGGACATTATCAAAAAAGTTAAGCTTATAGCTTTGGCTGGAGGCTACAGGAAACATAAATAGAAATTTATTAATCCCTTTGTTCCTAGACCTTGCAATCCAAAACATAATGTATACCCAAGGGTACAATAATATGCACCGCTCTTTATTTAGAATATTTCTGTGTAATAGCTGTCTCCAGGTCACGGATATACAGAAATAAAGATTATAATTTTATTATAATTTTTAAATAAGATTATAATTTTTAAAGAGTATAATTTTATGTGCTGGATTAGGTTAGATGCGTAGTAGAGATACTTGTTTTGTCAACGCCCGTTGGCCGCGCTGCATACACTATTCATAGTTTATTGTGAATAATTCATAGTTTATTGTGAATACCTAAATGTATTAAAATTATATCTTGGTTTAAATAAACGTTATAAAAAAAAAAAAAGCGCTGGATACACTCGTTCCCGTCAGATCACGAAAGTTAAGCAGCAGCGGGCACGGGGCGGTCTAGGATGGGTGACCGCTCCGTGTGGTATTGACGAAGACGGGGGGCCGCCTAGCACGGGGGCTCCGGCGATGAGGCGCGGTGTGACACGGTTACACACCGCTCCATCAGCGGCCGGTATTGGGCACGGAGGGAGGCCCCGGTGTTTTGTCGCCTCACCGGTTCCCGGGCCCTCTTTCTCGATCGCAGCCGAGAAGGGTCATCGTGAAGGTTTTAGTCGGTTGGAGTCCGGCACTACCACGCCGCTTTCCACAGAAGCGGCCTGGTGTCCGTGCGGATTTCCTCCATGTTAATAAAAAAAAAAGAGATACTTGTTTGTGAGTATCAGTGTGTGGAAGTGTGTGCGTGCGTGGCGTCTCAAAAACAGATGAATGTAAACAGTTCAGTCAGTTAACAGTCGGGTATGGAAGAAAATGCTGAGACGCGTGCAAGTGTGTATCGATGAATATCTTAGAAATCGTCCATAAAATAAATATATAATCATTCTAATATTAATTCCAAGTGTAAATTTAGTGTTCCTATAACATTATTTCGGTTAACAAGATCCACAATTCTCAAGAAAGATGTAGAGTTTTTCTTGAAGTAGTTACTTCAACATGATCAATATATAATATATTTATATTTTTCTCATACTTATTTAGCTAGAAAAGCGAATCATATAAAATATCGAATATATATCATATAATATAACTATTATTTATATAGTGTAGAATTTATTCGTTCGCACGCTAGTTTTGCTCTTTTTCTGTTTAGTTAGTCTCGAAAGTGCTCAGGATGAAAAAATTCAACGGTGAACACGACCAGATAAACCGATGTGCAATTTAACGGATCCTCTTTACTCACCTCACCTTCACGAGGGTAAACGTAATTACTTTGCGGCCTCGAACCCGTCCACGGTCAGCTTCGAATTTCGTGACCGTGAAGAATGACACAGGTGACTGGCCAACCACCAACCTCCGCGCAATGTCTGCTAATTAGCGAACTTTTATTTCGCTCGACTTGATTAAGCGCGATGTGCGACCATTTCTATTTGAACGAATAGCTGGGTCTTTTAGGAAGCATCGTTTAGTTTTACGATCGAAGGAATTCGATACGAGGAAAACTATTATACAGGCTGGTGTGGAAATCAGTCGCTACGATTTTTCAAGTAAACTTTAGGTTAAACTAAAGCTTGTCGTACGAAAAACGAAAAAGTACATCTTTTCCTGTCTTTCATACGACAAGTTTTACGACATTAATGCTAAAATATCATTTAAACTAATCATTCTTCCGCCTAAGTACATTAATACTTTCTCGCAGAGAATTAAAAAAATGCATCGAAAAATAAAAAAAATAGAGATCACCTTAAGTTCTCATCGAAGTGGAATTTTTTTCAAGTTCTTAACACTGCATTTAACTGATTTAACTTTCGTTCGAAACATTTTTCAGCCGGAATCGTTCGATTATCTGAAGTGCTGGAAAAATCGTGGCGACTGATTTTCAAAATGCAATTATTAACCTTAAAACTCCACTCATATTTTACAATCGTTTGAAAAGTAGATTAAAAAATAAAGTACGTGCATAATATACGTTCATCGTAATTTTAATAATATCTAGTAAAGCTTATCATAATTATACTGCCTATTTTCACTTACGTAAACGAGTTTTTCCACTACATGCAAACAACTTCTTCAATTTTTCCGCTGTATTAAATTCACAAAGATATTACTGCAATTGTAACTGGAACTACAGTGTCCAGGCTTTTACATAGAATGTCTGACTACAGACGGCGCTATACTACTTGCCACTGCTGTCGCTTCCTACTCAGTTATTGTCAGCATCGTATTTGCATCTTCTAGTTTATACTTTTCAAGATATAAATTCAAAACAAACAAAGAAATGTTTAAACGCAAAGAGTAACTATTAAACGTTTCAAGCTCGCATAACCAATTAATACAAATTACTCTACACAGTCTTAATTCCATCTGATATTGCATAACTCTCTTTGCAAAGATAATTTGAAAGAAAAATCCACGATTTATGAATTGTTTATATAAAATGCGCACACCAATTTAATAATATTATTATCGGTTAATCCTCTATATCGAAGCTTCCAGATTCGTATTCCGACAAACTAATATTTCAAGCCAAGCACAAATGCCCAGACACTTTTACATTTCCTCCATTCTAACAAAAGTTAATTAATTTTTTCTCGCAAATTTCTATCCTCGTGAACCATTGCCCTACTTTCCGGCAAGAAACTTCAAGAAGAACTTAATCTCGTGCCACGAAACAGCCAAAAATATATAAGCAAGCAGCATCGGTGGCATTAAGAAGATAGTGTTCTTTGCGGAAGAAAATCCAGCAAGATCCCTGCCGCAAAGAAATCCCCTGAAGCGTCCGCAATTTACTTTACAAGCGAAACGAAGAGGTCCGGTAGCAGACGTCTCGTAACAGCGACCGCGTCGCTGCGATCGATCAATTAGATAAATCGAGACATTTGTGTGAAGCTTATGAGCCTTGACGCTGTTCGTGTAATACGTCTGAAGTTAGGGAAGCTTGCAGACTAATGCCTCACGGGGGAATCAGGATGGGCAGATTCCAGTAATCGTTCTGTATCGCGTTGCTTAATTGATGCTCGTTAAGCTTATCCCTTGCCCAGTCTGTTGGTCATTTTCGACCCGGCTCTATTTTTCTAACGTTGCAAGTGTTTCTGGGGTTACAAAACTCGAACAAAATATACGAAGATTCTTATTGGTTCGTACGATTTCTCGTTTTAATTTCATGTCAAACGTGAATGATTCTTGTTTGATAAAATAGAAGCAACGTTGAAATGTAGAAATTCGAGGATCGCGGAATTTCGTTTCGAAAAGGCGGCATGTTTTGGTCGACCACTTCGTTGTCCGGTATTTAAGAGAAATTCTATCGATTGTATGTTTCCCGATTGTTTAATAATTAATCTTACTTGTTCTAAATGTTGAACTTTGAATTATGAAAATTTGCAACCCAAAGAAAGATTAAGAAATTATCGGAACGTTTAAGAATGATTATTTTATTCGAAACGTGTGAGTATAAAAATCATCTGCAAATGATTAGTCTTGATTACAATTTCTCCGAATATTCTTACAATGGAATATTTTCAAACACCAAGGATTTTGCTATTTTTGTCTTGAAAATTCGAGAATTTTCCGACACTGAATTATTAAACTCGCATCATGCTGGCAGAAGTGTATGGATTCCAATGATCTTTATTTCGATTACAAAAGCTTATATTCCGTGCTGGGTTACATTATCTCGAGGGTTACGAGTCGCTTTATGGCTAAGAACCGCAATTAAGTTCCCAGTAACCGAATATCTTAAATCTCGGTAAGGTTATAGGTGGATACTTGAGTACATCTGCCGTTGTAACATTAACTTTGTCCTTCTTCCTGTCATCCTTTTTCTCTGCAAGCTTAAAATTTAATATTTAATTTGCTTCTATGTATTATCGTTACATATGTATCCATGTAAATTCCAATTTTTATAGCTAAGGCGGTACGAAGTTTGAAAAATCTGTTACTGAGGAAATTTTTAAAAAATTTAAAAATCCCTTTAAGATTGCTCGATTTACAGATTATGTAAATTTAATAGATAATTCAAATTCCTTCGCGATTATTAATTCTCTATTAATTTATGTTTTCGTATTTTTGCTACAAATTGATTCGAGTGTGCAGATATAAGCGGCTCACGAGTGTGTCACCGAGGTTCTTGTATTTTGATTTTAACTGCAAAAATTATTAAAATATCAATTATCACATTTCTATAAACAAGAAACAATAAACGTGTACCAACAATAGAAGCATATAATTTTTATAAATTTTCGGGATGTAAATGTAAGGTTCAAGTACAAACGTAATTTTTTTATTCCAATTTTTCTCCTCTTTTAACAACATTTTCAACTACCACGATTAACAATTTCATAAGCTGGCGCGCGACAGCTAAAAAACTAATTGATTAATCAATTTTGAACGAAGTTCGTTCACTTTGTTGCAAATTTCTTCACGGATTGAACGTCAAATTTTTATTTGCTCATCTATTAGTAATATTTTTTAAAAGCAATATAAATTCAATTTATCTGCGAAAAAGGTACATTTTTTTCTGAATGTTAGAACTTTCCAATTTTTCATGTCTTTCTTCCAAAACCTAGCGCAAACTCTTTACGTTATGAAACTCTACGAAAATTTCTTAGCTTTCGGCTAATTTTTTTCTGATGATTATGACAAATTCCGTGCAACACGCCAACAATGGTTACAATGTCAAACATGAACGCAAGACTTGTATAATATACAATAAACAACAAGAACTGAAATAAAAAAATTATATTTGCACTTCAACGCTATCTATCTATTCGCCTAGTCTCATAGAATCAGTATTTAATTTAGCAAATATTCATAAAAATCATTTGCTTTTATTGTTACTAAAAATGAATAAATAAATATTAATAATACATAATAATAAATAATGAAATAAAATAAATATTTTTTCTAAAAATCTCGCCTTCACATATTCTTTTTACATTACGTTTATTATTCGAATGATCAAACATATTTCAAATATTTATTCGACAATCTTAAACATTCGTAGTAATCTCTACGGTAATAACGAGAATGAAGTCGTCAGGCAAATTAAAATCCCGCGAGAAGAAAAATTTTAATCTAATTAAAACGAATTAATTAACGAAGGAATTAATTAATTGACGGAACTAAGAATTGCGTCCGCTTCGAATATGGTCTACCATTTGATGTTATTAACTTCAATGTGCAGATGATTGCTAGCTGCGATATCAGGATTTATATTGACGCGTAACGCTGCGCTGATTTATCGTTGATGGGCCTTCGTTAGCATGAACGATACTCTTGTAAGGGAAAATGATTTCTGACTTCAAGGTCTTCTTCTATCCTTCTCAGGCTTCTAATCTTCGCTACGACTATCGCTGTTTTAATATTCCATCCTTAATTTTTGATTTTCAAATTTCGAATTTCGAGAAACGTACATGTATCTCATCCTCGATTCTTTAAAGACACGTGAGTATGTCGAAAACCATAAATTTTCTGCGTTTGATGAATTCACAATCACGTGTCATTTGACAAAAAAAATTTAACCTTCGTCCTCTTTTACCTGAATATCGTTTTTCTATATTTTTTTTTTTTTTTATTTTATATGTTATGCTTGTTATAGTTATCACTAGAACTACCACCCCAGTCAAATCGACTGGTTTTACAATTTTATTTTAAAATTCCTACTTCATGTTATATTTTTTCTCCGCAATGATGTAATGACTTTCGCAACGATAACTAAAAAAATAATATAATGAATTTTAATTTCTCTTTTACGTATTCAAACTCAAACTAATTTCGTATCAAGGCTACTTATACCAATACCAGTCAAAATGACTGGTACTTGTCAAAGTGTAAAAGGGTCCTGCGATCTGTTTATCGAACCCCAATTAACCAGTTTCTTCGTTTTGTACAACTTGCCACACGGTTTTTAAATTTTTACTGCGTATCATTCGATATGACGATATCAGTTATCAGGAAAATTCCTGATCGATCGCTAGATCGCTAGATGCCAACACTAGAAATACCGAACCAGTCAAAATGACTAATTCTACAATTTTATAAATGTGTCAACCCTCCTTTAGGTCGATCATGGTCCCAGATGGATTAATAATACCAAAAATGTACTACATGACATGGAATTCTTTCTGTAAGAAAGTAATAAATCAATAACCATAAAAATATTCTATTATTACGTATTTTTTAAAGATCAGTCATTTTGACTGGTTTTGGTACAAGTAGCTTCGTGTTAATTACCGGTAGGTAGTTCTAGTGTTATATAATATGGTTTTGATTGAACTAGGTATTAATATGTATTATAGCAAATATTAAATTACACGATACGCGGGCTTATTATGGAAACTTGTCCGCGACACAGACTAGAAAATAAACGTAATTTCCTCGACATGCAGCGGGAAGTTCATTTCCAGACGAAGCACCAGATTCGCGAATTTTTTCCCGCCCCCTCATTTACCGGAACAGAAGTTTCCATGGTAATTAACGACCGATTCGAATCCATCGTCGAGTTTTTGCTGGGCAACTTGCAACGAACTTTATTTTCAGACCGATTGGTTATTTACTTTATCAACGGCTTGAAATTAATCCGAGGATATTCGCAGAATGGAGCGCGTTTCCAATTAATTTAATCCACCAGAATTCAGCGATTAATAATGTCCGCTTGCCGTCAGATATTAAACTTTCTTACCGATTTAATTGCCACCAGGTTTGTAACTCGTAGATTAACCAACGCTGGAGCTTTGCTGGAGCGTCTCATAAAAAACGAGATCGAAACAGGCCTTACGCACGTCGTTAAGTATTTCAGCTAAACGACAACAAACTATGATCGAAAATTGTAACAAAAATTTTATTAAGAACTGCAGTAATCCCTGTAAAATTATTCAACGAATGAGTGAAATAAATGTGAAACGGAATTTTCATTTCGACGTACCTTCGGCGAATAATTGGCAACGTTTTATTAGCGGGAAATTTAATTTGTACTTTTTAATAAACGCAATATGGCAAACTCAGAATCGCTGTTTTCCGGCGAACAGATACTTCGAATTGAGGAATTGAAGTAGTGCAAAATATAGAAAACAGTCTTTTAATTGAAAATAATGTAAATTCCATGTGGAACACAGTGAAATTAATTAGTTGTTTATACATTTACGAGAAGTTTGAACGCGTAGAAACAGATGAATGGCGCACGATTGAAAATAATCAAAATACGAAACTTGTTATAATATTTATAGAATTAATCAAATTTCTATTTAGTTTCTATTCAAGAGCACATGGAATTTTCTAAACAAATTCGACAAACCAGAAGTGACTACTCTGTTTGCCATAAAATTCTGAGATCGTAAAATAGCAGTCCATAAGCTACGATTTATGGCTTGTCAGTTCACTCATACGAGTTGGTAAATTATTGCGCAAAAGGATTCTAATTATGTGAAATTGCAGTCGTAGATAACAGTTCGATATTAAAGCCATTGTAGAAACCAATCTACGGGACAGTTACTGTCGCGTACGAGCTGAATCTCTCGCGAGTATCTGGGTGATTAGTCTATGCCTCGAAACGAGTGTATTGCTCCCTAGATTCCAACTACGACGCGGTGACAAGCAGGTTAAATTGCACCGAAGCCTTTTAACACGTTCGCTGCGTATGTCCAGGATGTAGCAAGTGAATTGGTTCAGAATGCGCGTTCAGATGCAGCGCGCAAATTAAAAATCACGAATTTTGGAAAATAGCAATCGAAGATTATTTGTAGACAACTGCTTAAGTGGCAAACATCAAATTTTTTTGGAAGAAAGAGAGAGAGAGAGGAAGCTTCTCTGATTTAAAATTATTTTTGAAATTTCATTTGTTTTGATTTTCAGAAAATCTCAAGTGTATAAAATATAGTCCGAGAGCGTCACAAAATTTTCTATTTTTTGCACTAGTATAGTCGAAATTCATCGGGAAAAGAATTGTATTTGTGGATGAGTCTGTACGTGCCTTGAAAATATATTTTTTCAAAACGTCCTTTTTATTTTTGTTACAAAGGTATATTTCAGCGTTTCGAGTAAGAATTGTTATAAAATTGGTGTTGTTTAGTGTACATGTGTTCGAACACGTCTATCGCTTAATGGCATTCATATTGTTTTATACAGAAACACATTGTAACGTTAAAAAATGTGTACACGTACGTTGTACGTTGTTGTCTGCATGAAATCTTCAACTAATTATCCAGAAATGGAGCACGTAGATGAAGTTGCACTTGAAGCTAAAATCGAATTCATGCAAAATATATTATCTACGTATTTGTTTCGAATCGCTTTGAAAGTATGTGATTGTTTTTTTATTTTATTAAGAGACACTCGACAAATTTCGAAATATTTGAAATATTCGAAGCATTTTCAATATCTCGAATAGCGTAACGTATTTAAATCGTATAATTCTTTCAACAGATCGGTACATATAAATTCTTCGATATAAAATTTCACTTAAAATTTCGTATGTCTACTTATGCGCATGAAACACTAAGTTATCCAATTTATCGCTCGTGAATCGAAGAAATTGATGAAAGAAAATTTTTAAAGAGATGAAATATCCATCGTTCTTCAATCGATCAAAATCGATCGTTACGGTAACTTGAATAAAACTTTGGAAAAAATAAATTTCATAAAAGCAATCGCATATATAATCTTTGATAATTAATTACTCGTAACATTTTGCATTAATGGTAGATCGTATCAAACATACATAGCTCTGTGATTGTTATGTATGTCTACACGTATATGGATGAACGAAACATTTCGAATCATCCAAACTTACTATACAAACCAATATTAATTATGGTTAAACAGCTATCTATTGTTTAATAGTATACTGTTTGAGTAAACACGCTGCATTAATATGCGCGGGCTTCTGGCTAGGAATTGCAACTGTTATATTTAGATGACAGAGAGTATCTATATATAACGATTGTCAGTAATAACATGATCACGCATTTATATTAATTAATTTGTAGTATATTAATACGGTAGTTAGGATAGATGTTTAACCGCATTTTTCAAAATTGCACATATGGTCGTAACAGAAAGTCGTGATAGAAATGGAAGTAAGGAATGAAGCTCAAACTATAGTTAAATTAAGAAGATTATAGCGTACTATAACAGTCTCGAAGTAATTTAGAATTTAGAAATCTTCGCGAATAAAATGGAAGGAAATGAATAAATAAGTAACAATTAATAGCATTTGACGATTAATATCAAAGACGAAATGTCTTTTCCAAGACTTTCATTAAAAGTATCATTTAAATTATTTAATATCTCTTAATATTTTGCAACTATGTATTCACTCAGAGTCAGATGCCGAATCAATTAACGAATTTCTAACACATCGTAGAAATTTCTATTTCCAACTTATTACTTTTCACATAACAGAAACTGGCGTTCAGGTAAACAAGTTCAACCGGCAAAAGTCCAGTTAATCCAGCATCGACTGAAATTTCGTCCCCATAAACGAAGGTCTATCACACGTACAAACATTTTCTTAATCCATCTACTGAAAACCAAATATATCCAGTCGAATTGTGTTCCCGAGAAGTCACAGCACGATAAAGGGACAGAACGATGGCACGGTTAACGAGAAATGGCTGATACGCCTACGCCTCGTCTAGGACATTCAAAGCAATCCCTGCAATTATCGAAATCCTGATTTGCATGTCGGCCCTGTCACAAGTCAAAACAATGTCCAAACTACGACGATGATATAGATAGACGGAAAGGACTGTCATGGCTGTGGCTGACACTCGTCCTACAGATAACCGGCTTCCGTTTCGACCGTTTCCTGCCGCTCGACGAATGACGCATAATCCGACTCGAAATGGGGCCGAGTCTTCCTCCGGATAGACATGCCAAAGCGAATCCTACGATACAACCGAGGATTTGTATCCTGCATTGGACAAACCATCCTCGTTCCTTCCAGACAGTTGTTCTTGCTGGCGAAAGCCAACTTCAAAAGGGTACGCCAGGCTTTTGACACCGAGAACCCTCTCGAATCGCCACGTGTTAAGACGTTTACGAACGAGCCTTGATTAGCAGAACAACGAAAAAGTGGGAAAGCTGGAGATACCGTAATAAAACCTGTCTGGACCTACGGAATTCAGCTATGGGGAACAGCAAGTAATTCCAACATAGAAATACTTCAACGCTTCCAATCAAAAACGCTTAGATCTCTATTAGATGCACCCTGGTATGTCACCAACGGAACAATTCACCGCGACCTCAAGATACTCACAGTCAAAGAAGAAATAACAAAATATAGCAACAGATATAGCAAAAGATTAGATAGAAAATTACTGGATTACTTGATACATCTGAACAGATCCGCAGGCTGAAGAGACACTACCCGTTAGACCTAAGCTCAAGATTTTATTAGATATTCATATTAAGTAATATTTACTTATTTATTATACCTACTTATAAATTATGCTCATCTATAATAAGTATTAACTTATTATAAATAATTAGCCATGTCACTGCGCCACGCTAGNGAAAGCTGGAGATGGCGTCTCGCAAGAAAGTTTAGAATGCGAGGATAGAAACTGAAGGAGATCGTTGCATTTCCATTCGAAAGTTTCTATTGCTATTTTTAATAGCAGTACTTGTAAGATAGTTCCTTACGAACGATCTTCTTTCGTACGAAGACTGGGCTATTCGACTAAGTTGAGATAATCGTGCGTGTAGTTAGTTTCCAGCAAACTTGACTTGGTAGAATTTTTTGCTAATTCTATTCGTTTCAGATTTTCTATACGCATTTTTATCTATTTCGTTCCATTTTCGAGTAATTACGAAAAGAATTCCTAATTTTCTAGAAATCATAACGAGTTTCGGGTTTCTACAAATCTATAGATTCACTGTAAGCGGCAAGAAAAGAGTTTTTCCGGAGGAAAGAAAGCTTGTGGATTAACGCGTCGTGAACAATTAGAAACTCAACTCCATTTTCAGATTTTTCACAATATTGAAACAAAAATTGGCTAAATCTTTTATATAATTTCATACTGTAGTATAACAAAAAGCTGAAGATACAACAAACAAAAGTGTTCTTCTTTTCAAGTTTAGGAGCAATTAGATTTTCTCTTGAAATTGTACTTTTGCTTGCGGAGAAATATAAACTTAATGTTAACAATGTTACCTCTTCATTCGGTATTTAGTAGATTTCTCTTCATTTTTTATTACTTTTATCGATCCTCCAGGCATATTATCTACCAACTTATTTAAAGCTTCGTTTTGAATATCCGCCCACGTAGATTTTATTCATCTCTTAAGTTCGACGATATTTTCTATAGCTGGCTTCTCCCGATCGTAAACTTTTCTCCTTAGAATTTCAGGGTTCAGATCAGCATTTAACGTAGGTCATCGTAATAATTCCATTCCACGATTCTCAATCCTGCTCATCGAAATCCTAAAAGCATTTTTTTGTACTGACGACTGTACGAATGGGGGCATTGCCCCGTTAAAAAGTTGGTATTTTGTCTTCGGTCTCTCTCACGAAAGGCAATAATTAGCCATGTAACATCTGCTCATATTCTTTAGCTTTCAATTTACTTTCTACAAAAACAATTTCACTTAATCCAGTCACGATGCATGCAGATATTGAAGAAACAATGCTGAAGATGTGCTCGAGTCTATGATTACGTTTTAAGATTATTTGAAAAGTAATTCATTGTTGAAATAATATAAGTATCTTGCATAAACATTAATCGAGTCACTTGTTACCTTACGAAACGAATTATTCGTTATTACACGGTATTTCTACTTGTTCTTTAATTTTGATCGAAAAAATCGTTTGGAAAAGTACTCGGTTCCTAGTGGACCTTTGCTCGTTTACTCAAGCTTCTAAAAAGCGGAGCTGTCTCCTGATTGCAGAAACTCCCGCAATTGTACAAACCGAGTCATAAAGCACAGTGAGAATCATTAACAAAAATCGCGAACAACCGAACTAACTACTCGCGTGAAAATTCGCGACGCAGCACGATATAACGTAACTATTACCGCGCCAGGAATATCTGACGCGAGGCTGAGATGCGCAGGATAAAGACGGAATCGTAGATTAAACAGATTAAGAGAGCTAGTAGGAAATAATTGAGCCGTTCTATGAAATGAATGGTCTCTTGCGTGACGAGATAATGTAGCGGACTATTCTTTCGGTACGAGCGTGCGCATGAATCTTAATGGGCGGTCGTACAATTAATTTCGAGAAGCCGTTATTGCGGGGGCGCGAGATGCTCTTCCGCTGGTATGTGGTACACGCATGTATCTGTCTGAACCACGCATTCCGTTGCAAAATTAAATTACCCGTCGATTTTCTAAAAATGGAGTCGTTAAAACGTGTACACATCGCCGGTGCACGAACGCCAATAACAATGTGAAATATCTGCCATATCTGTGCGCTACTGTATGTATACGACTAAACGTATTAGAATAGTGCCGCGTTTCTATTTTACGTAGTGTCGTATTGTTATATTGGATAGGAATGTTTTATTACGAACGTGGATGTACCGAATTGTTGATAAAATGTAATACAAATATAGAGAGTAAGGATGAATGTTTGAAAAATCAGTGACACGAAGGAGAAGAAGATTCTTTTATCGTAATATTATTATTGTAGGATCTTATGCTACCGGATTGCCTGGCACGGCGGCTTTGGCGACGAGGCGCGGTGTGACATGGCAGCACACCGCTCCATTAGGGGATGATGTATTATGCGGGGGGGGGGGGGGGTCGCCGCACCGGTTCCCGGGCCCCTCTCGATCGCAGCCGAGACGGTCATCGTGGAGGTTTTAGTCGGTTGGAATCCGGCACTACCACGCGGCTTTCCCCAGAAGCGGCCTGGTGTCCGTGCGGATTTCCTCCACGTTAACAAAAAAAAAAGGATCTTATGCTACAATTACTTTATTTACAATAAATGGATTAAACAGATGTTGATTAAACAGGAAACGATGGTTGTTTAACGTGAACTAATCATGGTAATGTATTATAATTAAGACAACTAGATAATTAATTTGCAACTCTCGTCACCACGGATCCAACGCTCTTTCGACAACGCTAGCAACACTCTCTCGACAACGCAATTCGCACTCTCTGACTTCTCAACTCACAATGACTGTTAATTCGCCTATCGTCCCTTAGCAACCCCTTGTCTTTTGTCTTAGCCTCATGTCTTTTGTCTTAGCCTCATGTCTTTTGTCTTAGCCTCATGTCTTTTGTCTTAGCCCCACCACGCATATGTTCCGCAACCGCTTGTTTATAATTCGCCCGACACCCCTCAGGCCCCTCGTCCACGATACTACATTATTAATATGGATATTATTATTATTGAATTAAGTATTAACTCTATCGTAAACTAGTAACGATCGATATGATAAAATAGCACGAATAAACATAAATATAAATTTTGATTCTCTTTGGAATTAATCTTTGGGTAGAATTAAAACATACATTTATTTAGTATAGTTCACTCGTATATTTATTTCAGTGCGCTTTGGACAAGTAACTTCCATGAGATGAGAGAGAAGCACAGTAGAAAAATCAAAGTTGCGTACGCTTCTCATTGCATGCAATAGCTAGAGGGTAAACGAGTGTTCAAACATATTTCACGTAATATCGTTTTCAATTTCTTTCAAATAATTCTCTTTCCCTGCTATATAACGATGCGAAGTTGACGTCGGAGTGGAAGTACGAATACAGAGAAACAACAAAATATTTACTTAGCCAGGCAGATTTCTAGGAATATCCTTCCACTTATATTATAATACTCCGATTTCCAGTCTGGCGTATTCAGATATGCATTAAACGTTCTATGAATAACAACAAACAACGTTGCCACGAATAAATCAGATATGATCGTATTGACGAAGAAAAAATCGATTTACCTTATCTTCATTTTACTTGAAAAATAAATTAGTTGTCTTCTTCTGTCCCAAATAATGTTTGCCCAAAATAAAAGCCTAGCGCGTACATGAACCAAGTCTCGACTGTTGTCAGTAATATAATTAATTTTTATTTAACTCGGTATCTTAATTCGAAATTGAGTTTATTTATAAACTGAAAGAACAACGCACCAAACAATATCTAAGGAACGAGATTAAAATTCCAATCGAATTTGAAATATTTTCCTAAGCAGAAGAAATTGTAATTCATTTAATTACCCGATGATGATTTAAGAACATTTTACTCTTTTATAGTTTATTTAAAAACCTTAATTATCTATCTACATATATCTGATAAAACACTTTTATTCTCGTTCTATTTCAAAATCGCTTACATACATTTCTTCGTTAGACGAAAAATTCTCTGTTCAAATCCAATTCTATGGCGGAATCATCGCTTTATTCCATATGAATTCTTCAATTGTCGTCGTATTTCAAACGGTACTATAGGAACGCAAAATCATTTGTTAAATGCAGACATATTTTTACCATATATCTTTGCTTGGTTGTCCTGGCAAAATACCAGAACAGTAGGATAACAGTGAAAAAATACATGCGCCGTTCTATAATGGAGAATACGTACTCGCTGCAGGTTCGTCGTAAATCAGTGGATAAGATGGATAATACAACAAAGAACAATGAAATAAAAATATGAATGACATTGAAATAATTTACGTATCACGAAGTAAGCGCACTTAGCAAACTATAATTGCAACTTCTTAATTTTCTAATCCTGTTTCATTTTCCTCATCGCGCTTTTAAATAATTTCTTTCAGAAATGTTAGGATTGATAAGATTTCTAGACAAAAATGCAGGTTTCAATTTTATGTAGAAAACAAGAAAAAAATAGAAGAATTTAGAAAAGAAGAAGGACGAATGTACAATCATTCGGAAATAACTATCACAGAAAATTTTTATAAATATAATATATCTGTCGCGCACAGTTTTCTCAAATCTCAGAAGCGCTATAATCATAAGCTTTATGAGACTATTTATATTACATTAAGAAAAACTGAAACTAGTTTGAAAATATATGTAGAAATTACCAAATATTTACTGTAGACGTACATTTCACCAAAATTTATCAAAGTATTTCATCGCAATTATCGATCACATTAATAAACTACAATATTTAATTGGACCACATTTTACACTAATTCTCATGCTTTACTACGTTCGTATTTGCAGCAAATGATTTGCAACTTCTATATACATACATTTTTAGATCTGTTTTAAACTTCATCGACGTAACCATATTAATCATACTTTGCTATAGCGCAATAGGATTTTGCACTGTTTTTATGACAAACATAGTATATTCGTAGAACATTTCTACTGGTACATATTCAAATACGTACTGTTTTAACTTTTCAAATAGGTGCACGTGACTAGCGTTGTTTGCCGCGTGGTCGGGGAGAAACGAGTTATTTAAATCTTTATTCGTGATATTTTACGAGCTTTGATGTATGAAAAATTCTCGGTTCGTGGAATAATTAAGAAACAGAAAGCTATTCATGGTTATAGGTATACTTTATATCTCTGCAGGATTTACGTCAATTTCAACATCATTACTTGCACCATCACAAGGCATTTCATTTACAAAAATGAGTTCAGCTTTTGTTCGGTACTAATAGTTTTTAGCCATGCATAAATAGGTTCATAATTTGCTATGAGGAATAGAATGGCAGATCTGTTGATGTGTTAAAAAAATGTATGGTTCGATCAACAAGAATAGAGTTGACCTTTGTTCGGTTTCATTCATTCACGAAGATTCAAATTTCAAATTTGCCACACGGTTGCAGACGATTGGCAATTTTTCAGAGAGAGATTTAATCTTCTATCAGTTAGGTAGCAACACTCAGATGGTACACAACTCCGCAATAATTTCAACAAACGATATGTATCTTCAAATATTTTCCTTTCGCCCTTCTTTGTCTCGAATCCACTTGCAACAGCATTTCCATAATCAAAAATTTGTCTGTTAGTAGCTCCGACGTCGCGTTGCTCATGAATACGCGTGCGACCAGTCGCAAGTGAAAAAGAGCCCTAAAGCCTCTGATGCTACGGCGAATACTAACCAGCACGCTGATGCGAAAGCGCATAAACGCCATTTAACAGCGTTCATAATCTGAAAATTCGTAGGTCGTACGGTAAAACTAATGCAGTCGCGTGTGCTTATACGACTATAGTACTTGAAGCGTTAATCCACCGTAAGAGAAACTGTCGCGCGATTAGTTTCATGAGTAAAAACGTGTTTCATTCCGTAGTAATCTATACAAGTACATGTAGAACAAGGGTCTCATGACCCGCGATAAAATCACCAGTGACAGGACATATATATATATATCACATACGCTCAGCTGGTAGATGCTCTTTCACATTATATTCGTTGTTAGCCGATAGCTGTATACGGGCAGATTCGTTGCCAAGGTCGACATTCAGCTTTCGTCCGCAGATTGAATTGATTCATACCATCTGCAACTCAGCGAGAAACACTTGCATTCATAGGCGAGTGCTTTTTATAAATATTAAATGTCGCGACGTAGACATTTTTTACGGTAGGATTCGTCAGATCGAAGGAATGTTTTTTGGTCAAAGCCCGAATCTGCTTCGAGAGGCGAAGTCTCACCTCGAGCGTCTGCGTTTTTTATGTAGTATGTTGTACCGAAACGTGACGGTACTGCGGACGAGTCAATACGTCAACGGCTTTGACGCGACACAGCTTTTAATATTCCTCCTTCGGATTGGATTCGACTGTGTGCACGGTCGGCATGGCACTTCGACATTTTCTTGTTTGCTGGAAATACTGACAAATTCGACAGTATGGTGCACTTTCTTGCACGTGATTTGAACTCTCTTATTTGTTATTTGACGTTTTTAACTGTATTTGGCTATTCAAGTTTCCAGTATCAGTGACATAGATGCTCTTCGCTTATGTTAGAAAAATCTCATTTCACGCATTCTACGTATCCTTCGAAACTATACTACGCTGCTTTAATCCAGTTTTATCTCTGAATAATAAATAATAATGCGAATCAAACATTATTTCATGAAATGCTAATGTATCATAATTATACTGTGGCTACTTATGAAAATTCGTTCAGAATACCCATTTTGAAATAACAACGATACAAATGCATTTTAAAAAATATTCTTCATTCGTAACTTTGGTATATGTACCAAGTTATTTTTCAATACAACCACCAGCCATATTACAACACATATTGTAACGTTGTACAAGTTTTTGTATACATTTGTCATACACATACGCCGTCAGCTCATATAACCATCGTCTCACGCAGTTTTTTAAATCGCCGTTTCTTGTGAAGCGTCATCGATCCAAAAACTCCTGATATTTTGCAAAGAAATGGTAATCTGGCTCGTTCGATGCGTCTATCATTTATAATGAAATCGCGGGCACGTTTCTGAGCTCCTCTGTGCTGAAAAACGGATGGTCCAAATGCCTGCGATCCCATGCAGTTTGGTGCAGATCGCACCTATCCTCTTGCCAATGATTCATCCATAACTTTATTATCATAAACTGCTGCAGTTCGATGGTGAATTACTTCTGAAAGAATGTTTTCGAAAAACGTAAAAGTGCGCTAAACCGCATTTCGTCATCGGCGGGATATTAAATGATTAAATAGAAAACTTAGTATGACTTATGTCAATATATGAATGAAGCTGCATGATAAGCTTCTATAAGTACATTGCATCGTTTCATATGGCTTCTACAGATAAACCGGTAATATTTTTTGAACAACCCTGTGAAAACGTTTGTTCAACAACCTACAACAACGTAAATTCAAAGAACAAAATTTGGAGCAGAAAAATTAAAAAACTATTTTAGAAATTTTATAAAACCAATGAATGAAGCTGCATGACCTTCTCCAAGTATGGCTTCTATAGATAAACCGGTAGTACTTTCTGGACGACCCCATAAAAGCGTTTGTTCAACGACCTACAACAACGTAAATTTAAAGAACAAAATTTGGAGTAGAAAAATTCAAGAACTATTTTAGAAATTTTATATAACCACGTGTATTTACTGGAAATGTTGCATTAAATTCTATATATTTTTACATACTACATCTTATTTAACATTGATCAATAACATCAACATTGATATTAATATTCTATCAGATTCAATAACGCCATTTAACGTTACTTTCCATTTATCGTACCATTAAATCGTAGATTTTTTACCTCGTCTTTCGTATAATACGGAAAACATTGCGATTATAAATTTTAAAAGCGTTAATGATCTCGTTATCGTCAAGGTATCGGCTTCTATACGTAAACGAGTAATACTTTATCAACGACCCTCGTACTTAAGAAAATAATTAAATAAATGAAATCTAGGGGAAAAATGAAACATTACCCAGAGTAAACACTATACTTTGGATATGTCATATATTTTTACATATAACGTGTATACTGTGCACTTTTATACTTTCAAGTTTCCCACAAATTCATATGAATCCGACGTAATAATTACGAATTAAACAACGACACTATCGTCGTATCGTTAAGAGTTAAACAACACGTTCTGTCTTTTTATTCGAAGCGCCAGCTAAAATCATAGTTGCTGTGCACGGTTCGCACGCAGCGGTGAAAGTCGATGATTTTGACGCGACTGCTGCACGCCCCTTCAGCCTGTAACAGGACGCATATCAAAGAGCAGCGCATTTGAAAAACAAGCAACGTCAAGTGTTTACTCGTTAAATTCGCGGGCGAAACGACACGGCGCGAAAACGGCGGCGATGTCTGCAATGGCGGCGGTGGTGAAAGTTCGGAGAGCGAAAACGTAAGCGCGACTCAACCCCTCTCGCGTGTAACCGGTTTCCAATTCGAGTACTTCCTGGAATTCACGGAACTAGAGATATTCCGCGGCTTTGTCCGTTCTTCCGCCCCCTCTTCACCGCATACTGGTGCTCCGCCGCACGACCTATCCACCCATTCACTGTCGCTCGCCGATTTCGCACGCACGAATTTAATCTACACGGAATTCCCGACCGGTACGCCGCGCACCTGCGTTCCATGGATGAATGCCTATATCAGATATCATGAATGCACCTTTGAACCGGTACGGCATAGCAGCCCGATTACCGCGTTCAATCGCCGCCCACACCCTTTGAATCCGCCCGATCAAAACGCGATTATCTGTCTCTCGTTACGATGCACCGGCTGCCTGCGTAACGTCGCGGTCATCAAACATTCAAAATCGTGCAGCCTTCTACCAGCGACCGTTTCATCGACCTAAACGGCGAGATTAAGTATGTGAATATTTGTTGTTGACTAGAGATATGCGAGAATGAATGAATGACGCTAGTAAATGACACGAAGATTTATTAAGAGAAACAGAAATACGCCAATCAGAAGAAAAGTGAAGAAAGAAGAAAAGAAGATATGCAAATTCAGAAGAAAGTCACTGTACAACTTCACCATTTTAGAAAACTTTTCGATACAAGATTTTATGAAACTAAAGGATATTAATATTTGTAGGGCTAGTTTAACAAATAAGGTCAATAATAACAATAAAAGTTGATTTAATATAATTATATGTATTAGGAAAAAGAAAATAAAGTCGCAAATCACTAGGTTTCCATAGAACCTACAAGTTCAGAATAGAATCGTTATTTTAAAACACACTTCGATTAAAAGTTTTATTAAACTGAAGGACGTCATTAATATTTTTATTTTCTAATAAATAATAACATTAAAAGTTGATTTAATGTAAGTATATGTATTAGGAAAAAGGAAAATATAATCGCAAATCGCTAGGTTTCTATAAAACCTACAAATTCAGAAGAGACCATTTTAGAAAACTCTTCGAGAAAAAGTTTTATGAAATTGAAGTATGTTGTTAATACTGGTAGGATTAACTCAAATTAATAATGACATTGGAAATTGACTTAATATAAATATAGATATGTACTATTATATTCTATATACTATAGAAATAATTTAAAAAGAAATTCAAATTTTCAGACAAGGCTATTTATTTCAAGCATCTCAAAAAGTAATTTTCTTGCTACATTTTCCTGGTGTTCCAATGTTTTATTACATAGGATGCCGAGAAGACTCTATGTGTATAAAAAAAAAACACATTTCCATTAAAAAAAATAACATAATTGTTAAATGCATATGTATCATTGTCCTTAAAAAATATATTTGTAAATCCTGCAAATGGAATATTCTTGTAATTTACAGGAATATATCCTGGCGAAATGCAAAATCCTATTCATCTTCTTGCTCCGATATTTTTTCCTAATTGCACCGAGAACGGAATTACAACTTAAAACAATTGCGTGGGCTATCCCGTATACCACATTGTACAAAAACTATTAAAATGTTTTACAAGCAAATTCATAAATTATATTTCACTGATTGTTGACAGAAAATTCATAAATTATTCATAAAGTAAACTCTCTACCTAACAACTCTATTCTGCAACATTTCATATTAATATCTACGAATTACATATCTTCTGCCATTCGTTTTTACGAAAATTACACATATTAAATTTTTCCATTTGATAACTTAGCTTAAATCAAAATCGGGTTTTTCATTTACGGCAATACAAATGCCACGAAAATTCAATTTTTTACTCGTGCCGTATTCGCGAGATCAATATTTACTCACATCCGGCGATATAATACAATAAAATAGCGTTGCTATTTCCATCCGCGCGTTTACAAAAACAAAAAAGATAACAGTAAGCGCATAGATTAAATGCAAACGTAACCGATAACTTACATCGATTTACAATCAGCGGAAATGTATGCAGTTTGTACGCACATGTACACCACCGGCCAAAAATTCCGATTTATCTACTTCATTTGTATTCCAAACTTTAAATACAGACTGTAGGTTTTCATATTTCACAACACCTTAATCCATGCCCATTTTTTCGATGATTTTCCTGCGTAAAAAAAGAGGAATATAAGGCTAGATATATCGCGTTATAAAAATACACAACTTCAACTTGATTTCTATAGAAATTTGTGGCGGCATCCGCCACGGAACTTTCCGTCGGTTTCGCGATACAAAGCGATAGGCTGCCAAAGCGCATCGACGTGCCCAATGTACCATCGATATCCCTATGCTTCTTCCGCCGAATCCTCGGAAGAACACATATGCGACAACTGCCGTGGCGCATCTAATAAACGCGTGCTAGTGGGGATATCGATGGGCATCTAAGGGAAGAATCCGTTTGTTATCGTAAAAGATCCAATCGGTTCCGAGCTGCGAAGTACGTGACGTCTGTGCGAAACAAAATCATCGACTGTTACTTGTTATTTGTTACTCGTCAATCGACATTCGCTGTTGACTGTTAATTGTTATTTTGTTTACTGCTATTTTGTTAAACGTTGATAAATTAATTGTTGTTGTTAAACATATTCGAATGTTCCTTCAGTATCAATCACAACACTCATAACTACCTCAAACTGGTGACCCCGACGTGATCTGATCGACTTCGAAACAGAGGTGTAACCGTGATGGCGCTACCGAGATTTCAAGCTGCGAACCTACAACTATGGAAAACTGGACCTCTATCGCTGCGACGAACACGAAACGACGACGACACGCACCGTAGCGACGAGTATCCATCGCCACATCGAAGGCTTCGCGCAACACTGCACGGATTTGGCAATAAACGGCTGATGCTTTACCACACAAAGAAGAAACGTTATCACTGGTAAGGGGGTACTGTGGCGGCACTCGACAGCACAAATACCGCCACTCGACACTAACATTTAATGGACGACGGTAGCGCAGTAGTTAGCGCATTAGGGTACGGACGTGTTCGGAACGCGGGATCGAATCCCGGCGACCGAAGTCCGATTTTTCTTCCGCGATTCTTTTTTTTTTTATTTGGATGTTTATTTACAAGCAATTCTCATTGAGAATTTTAAGTAACTTCATTTGGCGTGGTACAGTAACTTGGATTATAATAATTTATATTATGATGATTTTAGTTTAATGCTTCAATCTAAAGGGTATTTTCTTTTTAGTCTGCGGGTCTGACCCGGCAATTCTTAAATAGGAAGAAAATACAGCAGTACCCTAGCAGCGACATCTACAACCAGCAGCTACTATTATCACGGACAACTTTAACACCTCAAATTCATATTTTCACGGGCACAACTATCCGAAATCAGACACGTAAACGGATATTTATTTCACGCTGTAAACGTTATAACGAACAATATATTTTTCAATTTCTACACATACTTTCCATAAATGCAAATTTACAGTCTGTTAATAAGAGACAAAAAACATCACACAGAGAAATAAAACATTTACACTATACTGCTGACAAACATTTTTCATGTTTCGCACAGTAGCAAGGACGAGTAGCTAAACTATTGATTAATAATACACAGGATTTGATCATCTCCAATGAGTAGTGAAATCTCACATCTTAACACTTTGACTGCCACGCCGAAATCACACGTTTTGCTCACGATGCCACGGGAGTATTTTTATTATTCAAAGCATATAATGGCAAAATAATAACAAATTGATGATGTAAGACAACATTCTTCCCCAATGGACCGTTTATCCTATTGGTGGACACGGGTGACCATCGTGGCGCCTTGATAACAGTTGATAGAGACATATTATAACAAGGCTTTGTTTATTTCAACAAACCATTCGCATTCGTCATTTCGTCGTAAGCAAAACGTCCAGAATATATTGTTGAAATGTGTAAAAGATATTAGTAAACAGTATTTGCTCATTCTATATATAATGGTGTTACGCCTCGATGTTTACTATAGGCCGTGTTCCGAACCGTCTCCCTTGGTACTACAGTGTCGTAGACAGATCGTCTTACATGACCGGCGAGATATAAACAACGTAGCGATAAGCGCATAGTTGTCGTCAAGCAGCGAATTCTAAAAAACATCGATTCGCCTTCGGTCCGTTATTTTACCTACACAAAAAAGGTGGCATACGTGATCATGGGCACGAACGGTTGCGAGCGTGGTGGGGGTCGTCTCCAAGAGAAGACAAAGGGAAAAATCTAAGGGCAGTCAGTATCATACGAGAATTCAAACCGAATGCGCCGAAAGGTTCAGAGAAATAAAATGAAGGTCGATTAGTTAAACGAATACGTCGAGAAATATAATAAAGTCGAGTTGAATTATAATAATAAACTAATTGCATCATCGTTAAATCATTTGTAACGTGTTAATTATAATTTTAAATGTTGTTAAAAATAGAAGCTTATATTAACCCTGTTAATTCAGTGTTACAATCATTCGAACTACCTCTGTTATCCTAATCGAAACAGGTGAACGACTGGTTCACAGCGTCGACTATCAAAATCGTAGCGAGAATTTACGCCTCTCGCTGACGCGTTTCCTCGCGATCGGTCGTACCAAATAGTAAGGTATGTGCACACTTTTAACTTCAATTATACGATTATAAAGCAGCATTTACGATTATTTTCTAAGGTGTGTTCATAATAATATTCGTAGATTACCCCTCAAAGATATGGATGCAAACACAGTGCACCGTTAGATGCAATATTTGTTCTCATCTTTTTTTATTGATGTTCTAATAAAAATGTTTAATTGTTCAAGGGGCACTTTTTATTTCAAAGTATCTTCTATTTATCGGTTGTATTCAAAATGCCCTAACTGTCAATTTTCATACAATTTTTACGATTGTAAGAAGTTCAAGCGCTCTGGTCACCAATGACCACCGTGGCAGGAGAAACCGTGGCCGGTCATATATGATCAACGTGGCAGTCAAAGTGTTAATGTAATTCTGTGGCAGGTACTGGAATAATCTATCGATTGTAGTTTCCACATCATGTTACCTACGCCATTCTGATTGTCAAGTTATACATAAACAGATTTATCCGTTTGCAATAATACTTCTTGATGAAAGATGACGAGTATTCCTCCAAGTGCGTGGATATAAGAAACGTGGATGTACTCGTAATTCGATGTGAAACTGGCTCGTTTCGGTGCAAATGCAACGCGTACAACCAGCCGATAAAGTGGTACAAAGGGAAACACAGGAACAAAAACCGACACGCATAAACTCATTGTACGAATTAAACGCGTTTTTGTTCTGAACGAATGAATTAGTGGATAAACATTCGGATATTAGGCAACGAGCCGCCATATCCGGCATTGTATAGGTCGTTCGGTATTTCGATTCGTTTCAATTTAGACCTCGAGCGGTAGAGGTAAATTGAAATTGTATGAAGAGACGTCGGTCGAGAAGCAAAATGTTTTTAACGAGGATGTTTAATGTTTGATACAGGTATGATTAATGATGCACGGTTTTAGGCGAGTTAATCGAAAATGAGGAACGTCGTGTGGCGATTTAGTGATTATTTGAAATTAACGACCGTTTATTCTGCGTAATTTGCGAATATTTAATGCTTCAACTTTGCACCAGTTAATGAAAAAGTTTAGACGAATTGGCGATTATTTGAAATTAATTATTGTTCATCCTATGCAATATCTGAATATCTAATGCTTCAATTTTAGACGAATTAATGAAACAGCTTAGATGAATTAATTCAAAATGAGGAATATTGTGTGGCGGTTCAGTTAGTGATCGTTTGAAATTAATGACTGCTTATTCTACGCAATATCTCTGTATTTAATATGAATACAATAACAATATCACCAAATTAAACAAACTATGAATCAAGTTAAACAAACAAATATTATATAAACATAAGTCATTTGAAGTTTCGTTTAAAAGTTGTAATAAAAATACGAAATACAAAGAGAACGATATTTCGGTCTCCAATGTCGTCTAGAATTTCGTTGTACTTTTATGCGTGTAACTTTAAAACAGAAAGATATAACAATAAACAATATTAATACGCTTAGTGAACTGCTACAAAGGATCGATTGGTAGAGACGAAGCAAAATTAAAATTTCTAGAATAATACTTAAATTCAATTTTTTATTGCTAACGAAGTAAGTCTATTATCGTTCCCTTCGCATTTTGTATTTTTACTATAACTTTTCGCAAAGCTTCAAGTAACGTACGATTGCATAAATATGATTATAGCGATAGAAAAGTTTCACTATTAAATTTGCAACGTCCCGTATGATTTATAGAGGAAGAAAGATATCGTATAAAGATTTCATATGTTTAGAAGTTTCGTGAAAGGTAGCAAAAGTTACTGAAAAAATCAACAGGTTCTACAAACTCGACTAAATGTAAAATGCACAAACCATAAATAAAGATACGTTCGAAAGATATCAGATGATATAGTAGCTTGAAATTGAATCGTTTTCCTACAAATTGATTGCACTCATCGCTGCTAAATTACGTCTAATCCCTATTTCGAAGCAATCAAATGCTATATATGCCTATATGGAATGATCCGAGAAACTGGGCCAACCTGTATATCTATTTATATCGAGAGAAATTATTGCTAATAAATTATAAATATCTGAAATTTCAGAGCAAAATACACAGCACGCAATTGGTCTTTCGAGAGTAATACTTGCCGAAATTTCTACAATACTCCATTCGTAATTGCTGATTCCATTTTGGTACTCGTCACTGACGCACACGTAGTCTACGTTCGACGTTTACGAGATAATTAAAACCGAATTTTAGACGGCTGTATTATACATACAGCCGGGCATTATTATCGTAATTAGCCGGATTCGTTTTAATTCCGACGTGTGTCTAAACATCAACGGAATTAGGTTTCGAAATTCACTGGCGGAACTGAATCTCTGTAACGATTTGGTACGTCATGAACAACGTAATACATAGTAATGACTGGCGCTCGCGTTTGCACATTATCATTGAAAGTGTACAACTAGAAAATCTGTTCTAGAAAACGAAGAACTTTCTCTCGTGGATTGTTCGTGGACACAGCTATTAAAATTATATTACATTGATGGCTGATGATTCAATTTTATATTGCGATCTGTCCATTCGTTGAAATAAGAACAATTTTCATAATTCAATATTTAATGTTTGACGTTCAATGTTTGATGTTCAATGCTTAGCAATGTTAAAATTGCTATCATTACATTACTAAATGTCTTGTTATAGACAATTCACAAATAAAACTTGTTACTACTGTCGGGTTTTGATTTTCTTTTTTCTTTTCTTACTAAGAACATGCGGATGTCTTTGATAGAATTAACGTTCAATTTTATTCACTTCAAAATACAATTAAGCACATCCATATTATTTTCGTAGATTTTTAACTGTAACTGAAGACCTCGGTGGAAAAATCGGGCAGGTCCATCTGTTACAAAAATTGTATTTGTTGAATTTTTTATTTTACATATTGTTATATGTTGCCGATTGATCGGTTCAAGAATCGGACAAGTCCGATGGGTTCGTAAAGTTCATTTTGTATAACGCCAGAAGTTAATTGTTCTAGCTTTCATGTTTAACACGTTGAATGCCATGGGGGTCACCGGTGACCAGCACTCGACTTGACCGTGGCGCCGTGGGGGTCACCGATGACCGGCGCACCAAGATTAGTAGAAATACATCATTTGAACAAATGTCAATAATTATAAATTTTTTATTATTACCATTGTTACTACAATGGTGTGACGAAATTAATATAAAACACATAAAAATAGTTTTATTTATACACGACATATGGATCTATTATGTGCGCCCCCCACCAGTGGCTATCGAACATAGGAAAAACCCGCTTTTTCTGTGTTTTACCTTAATGAACAATAACCCTAATAAACGTTTCGACTTGAAAGATGTTTGATGGCAATTAAGAGCCTTGACAGTAAAGTAAAAAATGTTAAATCTTGTGACGGTTCTTTAGGATTATTGCGGGTCAGAATAAGTATGACCGAGGGATGAATTATGGTTTATGGTAGGACCCGGGACGTAACAACATAGAACAATTATTTAACAGCGCGAAGAGTCAATATGAGATAATTGATAATCGTAAAAAATAAGTGAATCGAGAGAAATTGCGCTACAGCACCATGGGGGTCACCGGTGACCTCAGTGAGATAAATTCATTAATGATGATTATACACCGTAACATATCTCTTGTAGGTAATATTTCAACATTATATATATCGCATAATAAAAAGATTCATCGTGGCGCCACGGTCAAACCTTGTAAAACTGGCGTGGCATTCAACGTGTTAAGAAACGATATTTACTCGAATTGATCATTCGCATTCAAAAATACTATGAAATTCCTCACTAACCTAATAGTTTCTCGATTTCTCAAAGGTAAGTGAGCTCGATGATGGATAATCCGACGCTAATAGCATGTATGGCGGACCTAAGAGCATTAGCAGCGTACAATTGCAAAGGTTGCTACGTTTGACGCGTCATCGATACTGAAATCCATTAATTTCACGCTGTCGTTCCAGCAACATTATTCCACGATGAATCCTTTCTTACGAGGCCGTGCGTTTAATTAAATTTCGACTGACCACGCCAGATCGATATAACCTATCTGAAATTTCAATCGCATTTCCAGCGGTTCTGCGCGAGGAATGCGTAATCGTGTTTCATTTGCTGGAACGAATTCATTCTGCATTGGCCGATTCGTGTTGGTTCGTTCGTGCGACCCTCTATCTAACGTTCTATACTCGAAATTGCATCCTATTTTGTACATCTTGCGGGATTTAAGATAGAATTTTAAGCGAGTGACGCGATGCATTAGTGTAATTTTAAGTTGAATTATCGTAGGAAAGTGAAGTAACGTTTCGCTTTTTTATTTGTCTATCTTTTGCAGAATTTCTATCGCAGAGCCGCGTAATCTCCTTTCGTTCGACGTTTAAGAGATAGGATTATCTCGTCAATGATAATCTTTGCGCGACTTTCAATCCTTTAGCAATCTCCTCGTTGAACGGCAGGACATGTGATCGAATTCTTAAATGTAAAATGTAAAACGGATATTCTCCCTCTCTTTTTCTCTCTTTCTTTCTTTAACGACAAAAAGTTAATAGGAAGCTTTTGTAATATTTATCAGCGAAAATAATTTTTTACGTTTTGAGACAATAAATAGGAAATTGTGTTATTGAATTTAAAAGAAAGACATTTGATTTGCTGATTAAACGTTGCATTCACGTTACGTATATTACATCGATTTTTCATTTCTTAATGTAACATAAAGGGAAAATACGTTCAATTGAAAATTAAGATGATTGATGAATCGAGAAGATTTCTAATAACAGTGTGTATCAAGTATCGAGTCTTTCGATATTCGGAAGATACTTTCGAGAGGAAAGGAAAAACAGAAGAAAATAGAAAGAAGACAGAAACACTGAATTACATGAAATATCCTTCGAAGCAAAGAAATAGCCTTTTCGATGTTCAGAACCATTACGAACCATACAACTTGGCTCAATATCACGCGCGATTGCGTACCTACACTATATAAAAATTAAAGCGACAACCATCGAATATTTACATTGTCTCTGTACTATTGTCAAATATTTTGAAACCTTTTAAAACTGAATATATCGTGCATGTGCAACGTGGCTTGATTTCATCGTAGTGTATCGCGATGATCTATGATCTACAGCGCAGGATAGAACGCAATAACGGGCGCTGCAGAGTTCGTTAAAATTCGTTGATCGAAGATTAATCTCGTCGTTATCATTCAGTCAAACAAATTGGCCTAGCATGAAGTAAATGTCCGCTTGACATTCAAATCTGCAGAAACAGCTTGCGAAATAATTAAAAACTACGTGTTCCCTCTGGCACAAAATATGTACGTATATAAAACGAGTAAATGTATGAAGTGAAAATATTAGTTTAAAATAATGCTCTTTCGTGTATGTATTTTCTTTGTTGAAATTATTACCTTAGTAAAACCATATTTTATTTTTTAGTCGTTCAAAAATCATATTAATAAATATTATATCAATAAATATTATATTAATAAATATTATTTAAACCTATAAAATTTGCTATTTATTAATTATAAAATCTGACAGTTTACGCTATGTTCTCGGATTCATAGCAGAATCAAGCTATTTATTTTTTGAGAATTAAATACTAATTTTAACAAAACCGAGAATGTTACAAAAAGTGGAGCTGGTTTCAATAGTTTGGAATTAATTTAGCTTCTGAAAGACTCTCGTATTATATTTGCAAATATAATACGTTCCAAGTAATACAATATTTATAAAAGTACATTTATTTGGAATTTTCTGGATCGCACACTGTGCCTTCATAAGTTACTAATTAAATGTATTTATTTTCGCTGAAGCTGGTGACAATTTTTCGTAGAAAATTACACTATGTCTTCTTTACAAACCAAGAACCGTTTTCATTATCATCGGTTCATAATCGGTTCATTCATCATCGATTAATAATTAATAGAGAATAATCTCTTCTAATCGAATACGATGGAGCTTCATCCAAGCCGTATCCTCCTTTTTAATTTCTGTCTGCCTGATCTCTGTGCTCCATCTCTCTAAATGCATCCCATTTCCCGTAAAGAGCTCCAATGTCTTCGATCTACTTGATCGCCGTCAGAGCATTCCCTTTATCTCCCTCGGCAACAACAACGACGAGGGCGATGACTACGACGGCGAGATCGACGTCGACCAAGAGGACAAGGAAGAGAAGAACGACAGCGACGACGACGATGTCGGCGAAGAAAGAGGACGATAACGGGGATCACGTGCCGTGTCGGGCTTGAGAGAAACAGCCATATCGATCGGGCATTGCGCATGGAACTCGTGAACATTTCAAATCATCGTGGACGAACAACCCTGGCCGAGTCTATCTTCCTTCCTCGTCCTACGTCTCTCTCGCTTTTCCAGCTCGTCTCTTTCCCTCACTTTCTCTTCTACGTCCCTCTCCCCGCTCATTGCAACTCGTTCTTTCGCTTCCTCAACCGCTTAATTTCTCAGCCCTCTCGCTCACTCTGGCCGGCCCTTTCGTTAGCGAGAAAGGAAAGTTGCGACAGGGTTAGCCGGTTAACAATGCGCCAAACTCTGCGAGACCCATTGTGCGTTATTGCAAAACTTTTCCCTGCACCAACCTCCGAACGCTCTTCCTTGCCTCAACCCTTTTCGCGCGTCACGAGAAGTGGCGAACCCGACGACGACGACCACCACCACCCACCACCGACGTTGCTCCTCGAACCGAGAGTTATTAGACCGCCGTTCTAACGGCGTCGCGATGCCGTGCCCCGCGTCGGCAAGACGCGACAAACTCAGCAGCCGTCTTGCGCCTCGCGATTCCCGCGTTCCGTTTTTATCGCGCTATCTCCGCACTCGTGCCGCCACTCCCGCCGATTCGTTTTCCAACGACAGACGTCGCGGGAAAGAACGTTCGACGAGTAGGAGGAATACGATTAACTCTATAAGCATAGAAAAGGTGGCTGCGTTTTGTGGCAGGTTTAATGGAAACGCTAGCTGAATGTCTTACAGATTGATAATATCGTGTATATGCGATATATCGGGTTCTAAACGATCGTGAAAAATGTAGATTTTATTTGCGTAACAAATATGGGATGAAGCTGCGATAAGCATAGAATAAAGATGCGATAAATATTTATGTATTATATTTTGTCTGGACAAAACGTGACGTAAGGTATAAATTGTCTCAGAAAGATGTTAATGTATTAGGTTGTCCGAAACGTTTCTTTCGTTTCATAAGGTGATAATAGATGAACAACAATTTCTGTTCTATATTATTTTATTGAATTAGGTATGATCCATTTTGTTCTATTTCTATTATTATGTTCGTACATAATTTAAACAAACATTGTGCGTCTATTATTTCCTTATCAAACGAAAGAAACTTTTCGGACAACCTAATACAAAGACTTTCAATTTTTTATTATATTATGTATTATTATTATATTATACCTGAATGAGGCAGGAGAAGGACTAAGGGAACTGAAAGCAATAGTAGAGAAGAGAAGGGCAAGAGCAATACAATATTATATTATACATTATATGTTATATCGTATTATTATTACATTATAAGGAAAATCCATATTTTTCTTTGTATTTTCTTTGAGAATATAATTTCAAAAATATACGTGCAAAACTCTATGCCTGGACTGCTAAAATTAACTTAATTATTCTATTTGAGAGGCTTTTATATGAATAATTATTATTGGCACAGAAAACTTTCAACGCGTTTTTATCAAATCTATGTTTTCTAACACGACGTTTATGATATTTTAAAATCTGCTTGACCAATTGACTCAAAATTTTGTGTGCATCTTCAACGCACACCGTAATAAAACCTGCCTGGACCTACGGAATTCAACTATGGGGAACAGCAAGTAATTCCAACATGGAAATACTTCAACGCTTCCAATCAAAAACGCTTAGATCTCTATTAGATGCACCCTGGTATGTCACCAACGAAACAATTCATCGCGACCTCAAGATACCCACAGTCAAAGAAGAAATATACAAGTTCAAATGCAGATATAACACAAGAGTCAACAACCATCACAACCCTTTAGTCACCCAACTACTCGACACGGCGGATCAGACCCGCAGACTAAAAAGAAAATACCCTTTAGATTGAAGCAGTAAACTAGAATCAAACATAACATAAATAATTATTATCCAAGCTACTGTACCACGCCAAATGTAATTACTTAAAATTCTCAATGGGAATTGATTGTAAATAACTTCCAAATAAAAAAAAAAAAAAAAAATCTTTAACGCATGTACCACTATAGCCTGAACTCGAATGAATTCGGTACCTTTCCTTTTTCTATTTTTCTAAGCCGCCGAATGTTGAAAAAAACATGGGAAAAATTGATAATAAATCTTCATAATGCCGCTATCTTTTCAATTATCAACTATTTTCTTTCTTACTATAGCCAAACCAATTTTAATTAATAATCTGTTTGAGGTTTTTATTTTTTCTAAGTAGATCGGTCGAAATCCTGGACACCATAAGACGAGGTCTTTTTTTGCCAATTGCGTAGGATAAAAATTGATATCACCAATTTTGATTTTCTCACGACAAAGAAAGAAAAAGGAAGTAACAAATGTTATTAAAGTATGTAAAAATGTAGCCTAAAAGTTTGACTGCAGAAGTGTCATAGTTTCTTTGCATACAAATTAGCTAAACAGCCTCGAACACGTGTTGTACGCTAGTGTCACGTAAAATTAAAACTTATATTTTAAAGACGAGGAGGTTCAGTCGTAACACAACTACTATCTTTAATTTCTAACAAAGTTTATTGAATTACAATAATCGTGACTTAAGATGTTGACTATTCTAACGGTGAAGAACTAGTGAGTTGGAGTCGCGATGCTGTGCCGGAGGAAAGCTGGTGATGGGTGTGTCTAAAAGTAAAGGACCATCGGATTTGTTCATGACAATTTGGTTAGGAAAATTGAGGGCAGTAGACATTGCTTCTACTTGGTTGAAAGAAGGTTGGTGAACTAGGAAGGGTGTTAACCGCCCTCGATAGATAGTTGCTAGTGTGAAGTGAGAAAAACTAACTTTCCCAGGTCTTTCCGTAATAAACAATAGGCTTTGGAAACGAATCAGTAAAGAAATGTTTGGTCTGAAGGACTTTGGTTAGAAAATGCTTAAGATTTATGCTAGGTCCTTGAGGCTATTGATGGTATGTAGTAAGG
>JACXIM010000077.1:716715-729878 GCA_014737505.1 Bombus sibiricus | reverse complement strand
AAAAAAAAAAAAAAAAAAAAAAAAAAAAAAAAAAAAAAAAAAAAAAAAAATGTACGCGTGAACATCCGCTGTCTCAGAGCTTCTCTCGGGCTATGGATACGATTGCAAGGGCCGAAAATCAGCCTACGACGATCGAAAAATTCTTCACCCAAGCAAATGCGATAGGAACTCGTCGTCGACTTTCAGCGGTAACACGCTCGTTTCTGCAGCACCGATAAAAGGACGACTTTTAATGTCCGTATCAGTAGGAATCCAAACGTAGTTGGCGCGCAAATAACCGAAAATTGCTTCTCGTTCGACGAATTAACGTCCTCGCAGGATATTAATTTCGTCGTTTTCGTCGAGAAAAGAGGAAAGAAAATATTCCTTGCCGCTTGCCCGACGAACGAAGACTCGTTAAATGGACATGCTTCGAATACTCCGCCGCGGGAATCGCGCATCGTTAACCAACAATTTCCGGCTTGACGCGGTCAATCATCCTCTTCATTGAAAAAAGCATTCCCATTCTCGCGGCAGCGTCTATTATTATACACGTGACTGACTAATTGTCTACGTGAAGATTACCGAGAAAGGAGACGACGAGTCACATTCTCTGTTTTTCTTTCTTTTCTTCTTTTCTATAGAGAAAGAGTTTCAAAATCCGGTATGTTCTCTATAAATCCTCGGATGGCGGATGCTTCTGCAGCGACGCCGAGGGCGGATGCAGGGTCTCTATGATCCATAGAGGAAGATAGCTTCCCTCGTAGTGTTGAGGTGGAAATTCTAGTTCGAAGTATTATAGACGTATATGTATAATAATTACTAATATCTTTATTATTATATTTTTTGTTATTATGTTGCGTTATCATATCGAAGAATGGTTAATGTACATAAAATTGTTATCCGTGTTGCATATAAATTATGCGTATAAATTTGTTACGTTCTTCTCGTTTCATAGTGTACCTTTGTCGTTGCTTACATTGCCTACGTTCGTTGTACAGATATAGACGTAGCACAGATATACACAATCGAACAAGTATTTATCCAAATAAGAATTTGTTCGCCAGTTTTTTTATTCGTGCAAGAATTTATCCGAATAAAAATAGAATCGAACAACTGATTCGATTAAGGATTTATTCGCATAAAATTATATATTACATATAGATATTTACGTGTTGCGTAATACATCGAGAATGGACATGGTACTGAACGAGAGATATATTTTCGTTTGCATTGTCCAGTTGTTGTAACATTGGCTTTCATAACTGGCTTTTATCGGATATCAAGTTGGAAAGTTTATTTCTGCTTGATAAATTAATTATTATATTATTATATTATTATGGTACTATATATACTTGTACAAAATTAAATGGCAACGAACCATCATTCGTATTATTATTCGAACAATTCCGTGGCCACTATTCGAATAAATATAGAAAATAATTCGTTATGGATAACGAATAATTATTTCGCGGATGCGAATTTATACCAATAATCAACATGGACAGATATTTATTCGAAACAATTCGAGCAGCGTCCAACTATGTCACAGCTTGATCAAAATATTCGGATGATTACGATAACGTAGCTACCCGTGTACTTGGATCGTAGAGAGCGGCAAAGACACGAACGGCGAACGTCATCTCCCGAAGCGATAGAATTCTCGCGAACGCCAACGCACAAACGAAAATGAAGTTTATCCTTAGCAGCGGGATCCATACGAACGATAACTGCAAACGGGATCTTTTTCATCATAAGACATCCCGTTTCTGCGAATATGAACGAGAATTGCATTTCCTTTATCGCGTGCTCGAGCAAAAGCCAGACGGTGCCGGCTCAATATTCACGCTCGATCGAAAACTCCTCCCGTTTAATGCGTCTACGAGCAAATCGGGAACGTTATTCCACAGATTGCTTATGCGAGTGTCTGCATAGTCGCGGGACAACGCGTTTTTCCTTCAATTTTCCAGTAACCACGTTAAACGCAAAACGCCAAGCCGAGGGAAACTTTGTTTCCGAGCGGAGGATGGAAACTCGCTTGAGTGCGTTAAGGTTGCATTTCCATTTGGTGGCATCGTCCAAAGCACGAACAATACCGACGAAACCAGCGCGATGCGAATATTCGTTACAATAACAACGGAAGGTAACAAGAATATTTACGTAACAGCGCGTTTTAATCAGCTTCGTTTAATTCAACAAAGAAATATCTGCCACAAAACCCTGATATCTCGTTAGTCTTATTGGAAGTAGCCATATCGTTCCATTTTAATACGGCTGAACTGAGAAATTTTAACGCCGGTATCGAGAAAGGTATTTTCATATAAACGCGCGCACGCTCTTCTTCCCATTTCAACCGAGAAAATGTCTGATTTTTCTCCACGGAATGGTACGCGAGAAAAAATTGTCCGCTCTTTGAAAAAAGGAGAAGGTTTCCGAACGTGAAATTGAAATGCGTTTGGGACACGGAGAAATTACGCAAACAAAGAGTTAATTCGCTAAAAGATAAAACGTGGCATAAGGTTTCGATACGACAGCATGTGGTTTGCATAAATTTAGTGCTTTAAGTATGTTTTTATATATTTATTCGAAACAGAAGTTTTATCTTTCGTTATCGAGGAAATATTGAAATAACCATATTGGGTAACAACTGTTGCCCAAACATATATTGGACGAACGGAGTTCTAATTCTAATTAAACTGGAAAAATAATAAATAGACTGAAGAATCTTCCTATTATCGAATCCCTTTTTACTTAGTAGTAGTAGTAGTCGATAGCCCAGAGGAAGAAAAATTAATTCGAAGATAATTCCAGCAACATCGTTTACCTTTAATTGTAAGGAATTGTAACTTGTGCGCGTGTGTGACGTAGGTTTATAATGCCATAATTAAAATTTGCAATTGAAATCAGCGTGGATGTTGAATACCTATACGCGCGATTTCTTCTCGCAATGTGATTTTTTTCCCAGTACAGAAGTCCGTTACGAACGATATTGGCAGAAAATAACCGAGCAACGTTTATATTTCATGGAAAGCTTTGTTCAAGGAAACTATATGAAATAAAAGTACATCGTTGCTCAACGGTATGGCTTCATTTATTTTACGAAGAAGGGAATCCTTTAATGGAAAAAAACGTAATTACATGTCTTTGAGACTACTAAAAATCAAGCAAGATGGCCAATAATGAATTTCTCGTATCTTTATTATAAATCTTCTCAACATCTATTGCGTGCATTTAAATATAGGAAATCAATTTGTAGCAATTATTAATCTGCAGGAAACTTAATTTAATTTTATTAATCTATAGGAAATTTCTTCTTTTTCAATATGATATTGCATGTTTTTACGACTACTAAATATCAAGCAAGATGGCTAATAATGAATTTCTCGTATCTTTATTATAAACCTTCTCAACATCCATTGCGTGCATTTAAATATAGGAAATCAATTTGTAGCAATTATTAATCTGCAGGAAACTTAACTTAATTTTATTAATCTACAGGAAATTTCTTCTCCTTCAATGTGATTACATGTGTTTGAGACTACTAAAAATCAAGCAAGATGGTCAATAATGAATTTCTCGTATCTTTATTATAAATCTTCTCAACATCCATGGCGTGCATTTAAATATAGGAAATCAATTTGTAGCAATTATTCATCTGTAGGAAACTTAACTTAAAATTATTAACCTGTAGGAAATTTCTTCTCCTTCAATGTGATTACATGTCTTTGTACTACTAAAAATCAAGCAAGATGGCCAATAATGAATTTCTCGTATCTTTATTATAAACCTTCTCAACATCTATTGCGTGCATTTAAATATAGGAAATCAATTTGTAGCAATTATTAATCTGCAGGAAACTTAATTTAATTTTATTAATCTATAGGAAATTTCTTCTTTTTCAATATGATTTCATGTTTTTACGACTACTAAATATCAAGCAAGATGGCCAATAATGAATTTCTCGTATCTTTATTATAAACCTTTTCAACGTCCATTGCGTGCATTTGAATATAGGAAATCAATTTGTAGCAATTATTAATCTGTAGGAAACTTAACTTAATTTTATTAATCTACAGGAAATTTCTTCTCTTTCAATGTGACTTGCGTTACAATAAAATAAAATATAATTGACGTTTTTGTCTCGTAAGACGAAAGCTACAAAGAAATCACATTCCACGCGTACAACGAAATAACAGACGCGACGTTTTTTAGGGGTAGTGTAAATTGAAACGCAGGACCTCAAGATTGAATCTTGTTCACGGTCGTCTTTTATTCTCCTCGCCAAAAAGGACTGTGTTTGATCATCTGTAGTAAATTTTACAATTTTCTTTTTTCCCCCGAACAATTTACAAGTTTCCTCACATAACGAATAAAATTCTCGGCAAGAGCGTTATGTAAAACACAGACATTTTATAATCGTGCTTTGCTTCGGCTACCAACGACATTACAAACGGGATCGCATTTAATCATCGCACGAGCATACACTTTGTCGCAGGAACGTTCAAAATTTCCCTGTGGACCGCGGTGTCGAGTGATTATTGCTTTCATAAAATGTATACGCCGTCTGCTATAACGGACTATCACGGACGAAAATGTAAAAACTGTAAAAACTACCGCCGCGTACAACTCCGAGACATTTCAGCTTTATGCATAGATAGTGTACCGCCGCAACAGCCACTAGTCGCGAATGAAAGATGTATGCAAATTTAACCATCGTACGCGCTGAAAAATTCTATGCATTCCTGAACGATCGCGATGTTCGCGAGTTCCTTCGCCATTGCCTTTGTCTTTATTAAAATCTCCTATTGATTCGAAACGATCAGGTGTCGGATGGGCTCGACAGCGTTACTTTCCCATGACGTACGATGGGCGTCGTGAAATAACGCGGAGTTACGTAAAATGGAGTTTGCGTGTTTCATTGGAATTCAAAAGAAAATGAACTCCGTGGAATTTAAAAATATATCGATCAATTCTAGTATTGATATAAAACTAACTCAATTTCGATACCTTTCATCAAATTCGACGCAATGTTTCAATCTCTTGATCGGCAACGCGTCACGAATTTTTGAACGTGACATAACGCCGATAATAAAATTGTAGGACGACTCTTCAACGATCCTCAAATTTTCCCGCTTTTCAAATGACGACGCATTCCAGCACTCAGAAGCGAGAGTTGTAACACTACAGAAGAAATGTATGAAAAATAGTAATGGTGGAATGAAAATTTATCTACAAAATTTACCTACAAAAATAATCTTCGTTAAGGTTGTATTTTTGTTACTAAAATTCTGTTTAGTAACATTAATAGAGAAGAAACATATTAATATTTTCTGTTACTAAGGTTTTGTCTAGTAATATTAATAGAAATGAAAGATAGTGATATTTCCAAGTGTTCCATTATTTCTTCTGTGGTTAATGAAGAATATTCAGTTTAAGCTACACATTGCTATGGATTATAGCAATCTAATTTGGTTTGTCCTTGTTTCATCCTAAAAACAACTTTCGTCGCAGGATTCACGATTTTGTTCTGTTACGATTACAGATAACATCCACAACAATTGTGCGATACGATGAACAAAAATATTGGAATTTACTGGAAAAAATGCAGATGCTACTGTTTCTTCATTTTAATTGAGCAATTTTCAAATCGAGTTCGAGACATTAATGCAAAGCTCGGGCAAGTTCACATTTTCGAAAAATTCCACTTGTTGAAGTTTTATAAGAATTTTTTGATCCTCGGAAAGAAAAATCGGCTATGTCCAGAACTCGCCTGGCTTTTGTTCTAAAGTGTAGCGTCAATGGTGACGTTAATCTGTCAGCCAACGTGTTTCAAACGTTTAGTAAACCTACTCTGTTAATCGCGTGTCTTTCCTCTCGTCGATTTGAAATGTCTTCGGACGAACAAGAATCACGTCAATCATGGGGAAGTAAATTCGTGCCAATGAGAGAAGATCTCAGTGATTTATCTAGGAAAATCAAGGAAGAATAAACACGCGAGAAAACAAAATATTTCATTTTAAATTGCCGGCATTGTGGTGCAGGTACCAAGCAAGTGGAAATATCGAAGATGATTTCCCAGGTACATTTTTCAGAAATATAAAAAGTATCGTTATATCATTTGTCACACTAGTGCCTCACTAAGTCCAAAATTTCAGCGTGATTGCTTGAACTAGTGGTAATTAATTCAGTTACGTCGAATGGCCCGCAATTTCTAAGATCTGGGCTTGTCCGCTTTTTACATCAAGGCCTTCAATTCGGATCTCGTTCAATTGCGCCATAAATTCACCGTCAAGGGTTGTATTTAAAATGAGACACGCTGTGTGCGTTTACGTCATAAACACGACGTACCTCTAACACTTTCGCTGAATTATGCATCATGATGTACGAGGATACATTATTTTCGATATTGCGTGCAGGTGCACGAGGGCATCTATCACGAATAAACTGTCTGAGTATCCACGAATACGCTGGAAATTTAATTACGAAGGTTTATTACGAGAGGAATGTTTGGCGAAATTTCACATACAGGTAAAGACAGATTAAATGTCAAAGGGAAAATGAACGTATTGAATTAGCGCACAGCTCGTGAGTATTATCGATTAAACGGAAATCAAGAGATTCGCGAAAGTTTCGGGGAATGCGAATAAGTTGCTTATGAATCGAGATTGAAACCCGAATCGAATCGCGTTTTAATTAAAAACAACGAACCTTGCTTGATGATATCCAATACGATCTTAATATCGCCGATAACAAATGGGAAAATCAGATCATTCGAAACGTGATAATACACTGAAATTATTCGTCATAAGCATAACTTGATACTCTGACCATGCACTAGCATCGCTATATATATATATATATATGTCGGAGATGAAAGGAAAACCGAAGCCTTTCCTTTGAAATTTTGGGAAAGTCCTCTAATACTTTAGCCTAGATTCTATCATAGCCGTAATTAAGCAATTGTTGTCATTCAATCTGATTCAAATTGTTCGAGATTTGTGATAGCGAGATTGGGCTCGAGGTGACACAACTGGTCGCCGAACGTAGCCACGGTCATGGGATGGACGCTTTGCCTGACGGAGGTGTGCAGTGGTTGTATGGTTCTCCCTAGAAATGTGGTTGTGGCGGCATACGGCCTCGAGAACGGGCCTAGCCACGTGTGATTTTATCTCGGAGGTGTCAATATAATGGGACACACGTTGTATTAATAATCAAACTCCAGGCAGAAACTGCTTAGCAACGGTGATTGGAACTTTCTCGATGCTTCTAACCAGTATATAACAAACGAACGCAATCGAAAAGCGAGGAAAATTTTCATCAGTCTGTTATTCGTGTGATCGCCTTGGAAAGTGTCACATCGAGCAGTTTATACCGAGCGTCTCAGCAATCGTATTTTGTGCTTAGTAAAGAGTTATCCCGTTGACCGTGGATTCGTTTGAACCCAAGAACAGCGTTCATTAAACTCATTATTCGTTAAACTTATTATTCGTAAAACATATTATTCTTGTGTAAATATAATCTGCTTTGTAAAACGATGGCTAATTCAAATGAAGGATTGTTACGCGCCCTAAATTCTAATGATAATACGACATATATATTCACGAACATAATTCTCTAGCAGATAAATAAAATTAACGTGAATATAATACACGTCATCATTCATAAATATTGAGACATCGATTTAATTGATTTTTAATGACAATACTTTTCGATCGAATATGATATAAAGCACTTGAGTGATACAAAATATCGAACAATTAATAATTAGAAGAAACATTTACTATCTTTTTATGGATTATAAATTTACATTATCAAGAAACTTATATAATATAGTATGTATCTCATTTCCCTCATTTTCATGCTTTTTCCATTTTCGATATGAATTTCGACGCGGATTTTTGTGCGATAGTTTTGTGTTTTCGAGTAATTGTTCGTAAGAGATAGATTCGTATTGTTCACCGACACGAAGCTTGAAAATCCTGCCAACTATGCTACAAGTTCAACAAATATGTAAACTTGTTCAGAAAGCGCTATCAACGTCGTCGCGTCTTTTAGACAGCATACACGTTACGGCACACCGCTGATGCCTGTTGCATAAGTTTTAGTTTCTAAGCTTTTGATCTTGCCAGAACTATGCGGATAAACTGTTTCACTCTCATACATATGATATACAAGCTGACGGCCGCACAAACTTTTATTGTCATGTTCCTATTAGTTTGTATCTACATGTGTAGATTTGTTTGTGAACGTAAATAAACTTATGTAATACATCTTGCAGTCATAAAATTATATACATAGTAAATTAATTACATACGAAAGTAAGTTTATTCTTTTTACAAGAACTGTTATAGGATTTGAAAATTAAGCTAACACCGTGAATGATTATAAACTCAATCCCATTTTCACATTTTTCATAATATTGAAACAAAAATTGGCAAAATCTTTTATATAATTTCATATTATAATATAACATTTGCAATTGAAGATACAAGAAACAAAAGTTTCCTTCTTTCGAAGCTATTCAATTTTCTCTTAAAATAGTGCATTTGCTTATGAAAAAATATAAACTCAATGTTAATGACGTTATCTTTTCGTTCAGTATTTAGCCGGATTTCTCTTTATTTTTGATTACTTTTATTAATCTGTTAGGTACACTATCCACTAACTTATTTAAAGTTTCCTTTCGAATATTCTTTTACTTTATTCTCTTTTTGAAGTCCAACGATATTTTTCATAGGTTGATTTCTCCTGATCGTGGAGTTTTCTCGCTAAAATTCCCCATAGGTTATCGATCAAGTTCACATCAGAACTCAGTGCTGGCCATCGTAATAATTCTATACCGAAATCTCGAAACCACTTTCTTGTAGTGATAGTTGTATAAATAGGAACATTGTCTTGCTGAAAAATTGTCCTTTTGTCTTTCCTATTTCCGTTACGAAAGACAATAATTTGCCATGTAACATCTCCTCACATCCTATAACGTTAAATTTATTCTTTACGAAAACAATTTTCTTTAACGTGTCCAGGCAGGATCAGTGGTTTTTTGAAAATGTAAAAAATTAACGCGCAAAATGTGTTAGAGTCTACAATTATTCGCAGCGTTGTATCTGTATGGATACGTTTTGTCGATTCGTATTAATAATATACGAATATTACTGAAATATATGAATCGATGACAAACTAATGATCGGAGACAACATTTACTATTTAGCTTGTGGAATCAAGAGACGCATGTATATCGTATGAAATACGAATTGTTTATCGGAAGCGTAATTAATGGCATACTAAAATTAAATCGACATTCATCCAAGTGTTAAAATTAATCATGATGGTCTCTTTGTCCAGGTAGGATACGTATATTCATTCTGATATTTGAATATTTCTCAATATTATGATATCCATGAAATATCACTAATTTATATTACAAGGAAATAATAATATTTTTTAAATCAATTATCTCGCTAGGCATCGAATATATTTTAAACCTAAATTGAAAGTAAAACTAGAAGCAAAATCTTGTATATTTTACAGTAAATGGTAAAACTAGATACAAATTAACTTCGTATGTTCAAATGTTTAAGCATTAATTTAGTGCATTATTACTCGTATATCGTTTACATGTTTTTTACGTTTCTATTTCGTCTGTGTTCCAACATTTTAGTGAGTGTATTAAATTTTTATACGAATATATTTTAAGCCTAAGATGAGAATAAAACTAGAAGAGAAATCTTGTACATTTCACAGTAAATGGTAAAACTAGATACAAATTAACTTCGTATCTTCAAATGTTTAAGCATTAATTTAGTGCATTATTACTCGTATATCGTTTACATGTTTTTTACGTTTCTATTTCGTCTGTGTTCCAACATTTTAGTGAGTGTATTAAATTTTTATACGAATATATTTTAAGCCTAAGTTGAGAATAAAACTAGAAGAGAAATCTTGTACATTTCACAGTAAATGGTAAAACTAGATACAAATTAACTTCGTATCTTCAAATGTTTAAGCATTGATTTAGTGCATTGTTACTCGTATATTATTTACATGTTTTTTACGTTTCTATTTCGTCTGTGTTCCAACATTTTTGTGAGTGTATTAAATTTTTATACGAATCACTTACCCTTTCGAATATGTATGGTCAAAATGGCTTCCCGTTTGGGTTTCTTGTTGCGAAACATTACGTTGCAACCACCTGCAAGGCAAATATAATTAACTATTAGAAAACACTAAAGTAGTAAAACAGTAAAGTAATGAAGTTAAGTAGATACAATGCGTGGAAAGTACGCTTCAAACATATCGTCTACATTTGTACCATTTGTATCTAAAGAATAAAAAATGGTTTAATTCCTTTAAATTTCCAAATTATCAGCGAAACAATTAATCGATCGGAATTCTGTGTTCGTACAAGATAACTGTTCAAAATATGCAGAGAAAAGATGCAGACAACAATGAATTAACAACTTGTGTATTGTTTTTTTCCAATACTTGAGCACAAACTCCACTGACAAAACGTTACATAAATAAATAAGAAAGTCAGCAAAGTGTAAAAATCTGAATCTGACTCGCGAAGTTACTTATGAAATACACGCAAGCAAAAGACGATAAATACGAATAATATTATGTAGTAGCGTGGAAAGGGCCAGAAAGAGATATCGAGGGAACTATAAACAATGTCGCGAGAAAGCCGAAGTATGTCGTCGGTCTTTTTTCAATCGAATGGTTTCGTGGAAAAGGCCTACGTGACTCTGGCCACGAGCGGTTACGGAACACGTGCGTGGTGGGGCTAAGACAAAGGACAAAGGGACGCTAAGGGAGAAAGACGAATTAACAGTCAGTGTTAGATGAGAAGTCAGAGAGTGTGAATCGAGAAGTCAGAGAGTGCGAGTTGCGTTGTCGATAGAGTGTTACTAGCGTTGTCGAGAGAGTGTGGTTCGCGTGAGAGTTGCAAATGAACCATTGAGTTGTCTAAATTATAGCGAGTTATTGTGACTAGTTCATGTTAAACAACCATCGTTCTTCTGTCTAATCAACACCTGTGCAATCCATTTATTTTAAATAAATCACTAATATCAGTACATTCTTGGGGGCTCGTCCGGGATTGATACTACATCCTTGGGGGCGTCCGGGTATATCACTACAATTATAATAAAATAGTCACTGGCGAAGAAAAACGAATCTACGTACTTGCATCCCATAATTTTTACAATATACGTGAGGTGGATAAGTCGTGATAGTTGTGGAAGGAACACTCAATTATATTTAACAAGAAATATTTATTCACCATATATTCTGGGTGTACACTGATATGCAGAACTCGCGGTTACTATTGACGGATCGCGATTCGCGGTTAACAGATCGACTACTGGTCGGTATGTTTTGCTGCGACGGGAGATTTGACGATGATTGCCGAGATGCCGAAGACTTGGATTGTGTTATCGTAAATCTGTACTGTATCGACTCTATGTAACGACCGAAAAGGTAATGACTCTATGTAAAGACGCTATGTCAAAGACTGCATGTAGAAGACTGACTTTGCGTCACGGTGATGCTGCGAAGGAGAACTGTGATGGGGTGTGTCTAAGGACGCGAGATCATCGGATTCGTTGAGGGAAGTGTACGTCGTTGTTTATTGGTTAATTATGTCGGTCGTTGGAAAAGGATGCTAACTGCCCTTGAGGGGAAGTTGCTAACGGTAAATATTCGGCAAGAATGTATCGGCATCTGGCAATCATCGGCCCGCAGAAATAGGGCCTTTGTGTAGGCCTTGTACAATTAATGGAATTCCTGTACTGTAACGCACAATACATCAATTCTTTATATCGCAAGATTACGAACAAAACGGTCTCAAAGTTAAATAAATTGAATAAATGCCTAATGATTTCGTTCATCTCAATTTCCTAAACGTTCACGAGGGCGTACACGTCTGATTACACAGATTTTACATCAGAGTAATAACACACGGCGCTCTCTTTCAAGGAAACACGGGCGAACTTATCACTCGATGCGACAGATACGGCGATCATAGCGTCTAATCTGACGAGCAATAAACTGGACAGTTGGTAAGTTCAGCCTCGTACAGTCAGTTTGCACGAGTTCGTTTAATTTTACGTCATCGTTACACGCTACATGCCACTCGCGTGCTCTTATAATTTCATTCTCAACACTCCAGCGACCGTTTAATCTCGCGGTGTAGTAACAGCGAGTACACGGTCTGCCATAAAAGTTTATTGTTTTTACACAAGCAAGGAAACCATTGCGCAACAGTAAATCAACGATCCGCGAGAGACACCGTGCATCTTGAGACTTGGTGCGATCGTTCGCGGTTCTCGTCGGGCAGATTCGGCGCGTGAAATCACGCGTAGGTGTGCGGAAAAAGGAAAATGTATCGGTATTGCTCCTGCAAGTCGAGGAATAGGCGACGTTAGATTGCGTCTGAACACTTCGCCAACTGTCCACCACTGAAAGAAGTAATATCCGCGTCTAGGTTTTTCTTTTCTATGTTGTACGCGTATTGACAGTTGCGAGAAATTAATTTCCGCAGAAAGCCAAGATTTTAGATTAAGATATCGAAAGATGATATTGCGACGGCAGTAGCAAGAAATGAATTTTCTCTAATGTCGACGATTCCTTTACTGGATCCTCTGACACTGAGTAATTTACCAACTAATAATATTGACTAGCGATTTCGATTTACCTAAAATATACGTCTACGCGTGTAGTTAATATATCCGCGTTTTAATCCGTGCGCTTCTCAATGCTCGGCTACACGAATATTGAAATACGCGGGTATTGAAGTACACGGGTACACGTATATCAAAATACAGAGGCACACGGATCATAATATCTATATATATGTCGGAGATGAAAAAACACCGGAGCCTCTTTTCGGAACTTGGGGAAAATCCCGTAATATTGTAATCCAGATTTTATCATAACCATAATTAAACAATTGTCATTCAATCCGATTGTGTTTATTCGAGATTTATAACAATGAGCTTGGGCTCGAGGCGACAATCAGTCGCCAACGTAGCCGCGGTCAAGGGATGAACAAAGGCATAGAGTAACCGTATAGCTCTCCTTAAAAAAATATAGCGGCGGCACGCAACAGTAAACACTCCAACGGATTCTGTCCCGCGGCTCGCGACACAAAGACCCGCTATAAATCTTAGAATTTATTTAGCTGA